>CAJHQP010003875.1:0-61445 GCA_905132765.1 Moricandia arvensis | reverse complement strand
CCTCAGCTTGAGGCTACCAAGGTTGTCATCAGCCTGCACCCTTCTGTTGTGGTGCCTAGGTTGTTGTCCATCCAGTGAGTCTCCTTCACTCTCTTCTGCGGACTCAAGTTGCTCCTCAACCTCTTCCACTGCACGAGCTCCTCTCCTAGGTCTCATCCTAGCTCGTCCAGCACCTACACCTGCAACATGATCAATACCAGGTAAGTCAACGTTAGCTCGGTTAACTCTCTCCATTCTCCTGGTTATCTCAGCGATCATGGCTTCAAACTGCAGTTGATCAAGCCGGATTTGTTGAACAACAGGTTCTCCCACATCCTCTCCTTCTCTTCTTTCAGCCATAGTAACCTGAAAAGCAAGTTAGAAAAGCCAAATAACAAACAAAGCTCTCTCTCACTCGGTTTTAGTTGCCAAGTCTCTACCTTTCTCACAAGTTCAATTAAGATTCAAAGCTCTTTCACCTAAGCTCTAGAACTTTTATCCCAAGTGATTTAGATAGACAGATTGAAAGAGTTTGGTCACCAATCCGCTTTACCACCCCAGCTGGATTTCTCCTCAGCTCCTTGTTCTTTTCTTTTTTTTCTTTTTCTTTTTTGATTTGGCCGATCTCTTTCTGTTTTTAGATCTTAGACCACTTTTTCTTTTGATTTTTCTTTAGGGGTTGGCCGGATCAGCTTACAATAGATAGAAAGAGAAGAAGTATTTGATGGAATGATAGATCTGAGTAGACAACACGAACCCTAACCTTCAAGTGGCTCTGATACCACTTGGTGCGGCCTGGATAGGCTTGTTCTCCACGGATCACTTGAAGGGGATGGATAGAGGGTTGATCAAGAGGCTACTAGCACTCGGATCTGATGATGAACTGCTCTCCTTGGCGATGGGGATGCCTCAGAGATGTGTTGCTACTCAATGACACAAGATTACCTTGTATTGTCGTTGATGGATCACAAGGAATTCCTTCCTTTAGATGAAGATCAATGTTCCTTTAGCTGAACAGAGAAAGCAGGAGACGAGACAAGCAATTGCTTAAAAGTTTTCGAGTTTATTGAATGAGTTTCAAGCTGCCTGCGGCGCTTGCTTAAATAGAAAGCTACATCTAACCCTAAACCTAAACCGAGTTGGTTTTGGTTTTTTCTAACCCTAAACCTAAACCGAATTGGTTTTGGTTTTGTCTAACCTTAACCCTAAACCCAATTGAAATTGGTTTACTACTCTGAATCGAAAATCCTAATTCTAATTGTCTTTGGTTTGCTGGTTCAAATTAAGTACAAATCGAAATCACATTAAACCAACATGCTGGTTCTTCACTCTTGATTGATTCCTCCTCTTGTCTCACGTGCTCAAGCAGAGCTAGTAAAGCTTGCCTCTGAGCTTTTGTCTTTGATCTTGTAATCGGTCCAACTGAGAAGATCAAGTCACCTTGAGCTGCATTCTGGTCCATCTCTTCCTCTCCACTCATCCAGTCGGCTACATAGGGATCTACTTGTTCTAGTTCCTCCATCAGCTCATGGATCTCTCCCTGGTAAGCCTCCTCCTCTGGTTCCTTGGCGTCTTGGTAATTGGATTGACTGGAGGTTGCATTTGACCCAATGGTGGTCACACCACCTTTGCCTCCAAATAGATCCAGAGATCCTTGCTCCTTCTGGATTTGAGAACACACTTCTTCAAGGGATGGGAGCTTCTCGGATCTGAGGATGTGTTTGATGAGGTCATTGTATGCTGGGTTGAGGGTGAGCAAGTGACCAAACACCTTGTCTTGTTCATGCCTTTCTTCAAGCACATCTGGATCCATAGAGTTTGGCCTCAGCATCTCAAGTTCGAACCATAAAGTCCTGAACTTTCCCAAGTGCTGAGTAAACTCCATCCCTTCTTGGCTTAGATTGTTGATGGCTCGCTTTACTTCAAACACACTTCTGAGGTTGCTGATGTTTCCATATACCTTCTTCGGGGTATCCCAGAGATCTTTGGCCGTCTCACAGTAAGAGTAGGCTTCGATAATGGATGTGTCAAGAGAGCTTTGGAGGATGGTTACAACCATCATGTCTTCTTGCTCCCACTTTGGAACATCGGTTGTGACAATCTCCTTGTCACCATCTTGGGTCGTCTGTCTTGGTGCTTCAGAGCTCGTGACATGGCTCCATAAGCCTTTGCCTCCTAGAGCTGTCTTCACCAACCGCGACCAGAGTAAGTAGTTCATCCCCTTGAGAGTAACCGGAATAGCTAAAGTTTTTAGATTTTCCATCTGGCAAGGCCTTAGCTTGAAGGTAACTCGGAGAAAGGTTGAAACTTGAACTTAGAACAGAGTATTTGCGGAAGAGAAAGCTAGATATCCGAGCAACCTGGCTCTGATACCATGTGAGTTTTGTAAACTAAGAGATATGAACGAGAATGAGAGGATTTGAGAAGAAAAGAAGAGACTTTTGTTTAGAACCAGAGAGAAATCTAAGAAGAAGAACTCGAGAGAGAAAACTAGAGAAGAAGAGAAATGATTCTCCTTGATTTATTTCGAGTGAGAGGATTACAAATAGATAGAGTGCTTTACAAGGAAAAATTAAAGGCCACGGAGCTAGAGACGTGGCCGGTCAAGAGGGAGAGGAGCGCTTATTTGAACTTGTGGCTACGGAGGGAAGAGCATCTTGGAATCTTGGACCAGATGCTCCAGCCTTGGACAGCCTGGCTCGCGAACCTTATCCTCTCCAACGTTCGGATAAGGTGGTAAGTCTTCAAGGTAACTCGCCAATTTAACTTCCCTTCCAGGTTAAACCTTCCGGGATCAGATCATCTTTGCTCCTTTTGTTGAGAAGTGTACGGTCGACCTTGTACGGCCTTGTACAGACAGGTCGACCTCACTTCCGTCCTTTTCCTTGGCCACTTCTTAGTTACATCCTCCTCTTTATTCAACTCATTTCCAAAACTAGGATCTCTTTTAAGAGCATTCATTAAAAAGAACTTGAAATCATGGGAAGACTATTTGCCTCATTGTGAATTTGCATACAATCATGCTATGCATTCGTCTTCTAAGTTTTCACCTTTTGAAATTGTTTATGGGTTCAATCCCACCTTGTCATGTCCCCGATCCTAGACAGGATCGTTGGGACGGACCATGGTACAGGAAAATGTACCAGCAAGGCCTTAAGGTCTAACCATGAGGTATCATGGTCCGGGAAGCAGGTTAAGTGCATCAGGAAGCTGAGACTTAACCAGGAAAGGTAGGAATGAGCTTAATACAGCTGGAAAGAGTAAGGAAGAAGCTCAAAACAGCTCAGGACAGCTTGAGACAGCTCAACCAAGTTCAGGGTAAGCTTTGGGTAGCTCCGGGAAGCTTAAGGTAACTGGACAAGAGTTTAGGCAGCTGGACGATGAGCGGATGAAGCTCGGACCAGCTGGAAGAAGCTCAACCAGCTAGGAGTAGCTCAGTGGTAGCTCATTCCAGGAATGTCAGCTAGCTGGAGCTGATGGACTAGCTCACTCAGCTGGAGCAGCTAGTGGTCAGCTCATCTCAGCTCGGTGAAGTGTTATGGTCTGGGCCGGTATGGACGGGTCATGGGTGGTCATGGGTCTTGCCTTACCCAGCAAGGGCCCGTGGGTCTTGGCAAGTGAACCAGGGCTTAAGGAGGACGAATGGGCCTTGTACCAGGAAGCCCACACGCACAAAAAGAGCAGTTGGGCGGTTTTGGGCAGAAAAGGTGGGAATGGGCAGTTTGGCGGTTTTGGGCAGTTTTGTGCCCCAAATTCGTGCATGTTCTCCCAGAGACAGTTACCACGCCTTCCCCTATAAATATAAGACCCTCTGCACGAAAGGTTTTAAACTTTTTCCTTTTTGCTTTGCGGAAACCCTAGAGAGAGAAACCTAGCCGCCTAAGTTCTTTGCTCCTTAGAACACTTTGTTTCATCTGTTAATCTTGTTAATCACCTTGAACACGAGTAGATTAAGGTTGTTTAGGGTGCTAGAAAACCTTAGAAAAGTTTAGACAAGATTTGAAGAATTTCCTTTTTGCTTGAAATCGGCAACCCTAATCTCCTTTTTCCTTGTAGCCGATTATCCTTTTTACTTTTGCCTTGCAGAAGAAGGTTTAGTTTGTTTTTACCTTTTTCCTTTTTGCTTGTCTTGTTTACCTAGAACCCTTTTACTGGTTATATTGTTTTTCCTTTGTGCAGGAAGCAATGGGATCCGAGTCTGAAGAAGAAGCTGAACTCGTTAAGAAGAACAAGCTTCTCATGGAGGCTATGTCGGCTCAACTTAATCAGAACATGGTAGCAACCATGACCAAGATGATGAGGACCAACCTCAATGACATCCGGAGAGAGCACAGGGAAGAAGTCACAAGAGCTACTAGTCAAGTTCCAAACCGAGAGACTAGGAGATAAGAGAGACCTCATGCAACTCGCCAAGAGCATGCTGGTTATGAGGAGACTGACAACGAGTATGAACACCTCAGTTTATCCTCAAGACAAAGCCAAAGAAGACATAGGCGTGTCCAAGAAAGAAGGATAAACCAGGGAGATGAGCTTGCTGGTTTGAAGATAAAGATATACCCCCATTCCATGGCAAAGCTGATCCGGATGCACACCTTGAGTGGGAGAAGAATATTGAGTTAGTCTTTCAGTGTAAGCAGTACACAAACCACAAGAAGATTCAGATTGCTGCCACTGAGTTCTATGACTATGCTCTAAGTTGGTGGGATCAGTACATCACAACTCGTAGGAGGAATGGAGAAGAACCAGTAGAGACTTGGACAGAGATGAAGTCTATCATGCGCAAGAGGTTTGTTCCAAGTCATTACCACAGAGACTTGCACCACCGGCTCAGGAAACTTACCCAAGTTTCAAGATCAGTGGAGGAGTATTACCAGGAGATGGAGTTGCTCATGCTAAGAGCTAGCATATCAGAAGATAGAGAAGCAACCATGTCAAGGTTCCTGTGTGGGTTAAACCGAGAGATACAAGACAATGTTGAGATGCAACATTATGTAGAGCTTGAAGAGATGCTACACAAAGCTATTCTTGTGGAGCAACAGCTCAAGAGGAAGGGACATTCACGCAACCACTATGGCTCTAACCGGTTACAAAACACCAAGGAAGAGAACTCACCTTACCCTAAGGAGTCTAAACCGTTCCAGAAGGACAACAAGTCCTGTCCTAGAGAAGAAACCAAACCAAGCAGTTCTCTTGACAAGGGCAAAGGCAAGGTTGAAGCTTCTAGTTCCAGAGCTCGTGATGTCAAGTGTTTCAAGTGCCAAGGAAGAGGTCATTATGCCGATGAATGTACCAACAAGAGAGTCACGATCTTGCTGGAAGATGAAGAGTATGCCTCAGAAGATGACAACACCGAGTCTGACCAAGAAGACACTGAAGAAGAACATGAAGAAGGACCAGTCCAGGGGAAGATTTTAGTAGCAAGAAGGCTTCTAAGCTTACAAAACAAGGCTGAGGAGCTAGAGCAACGTGAGAACCTATTCTACACCCGGTGCTTGGTCCAAGGAAATGTGTGCAGCCTCATTGTTGATGGAGGTAGTTGTGTCTGCAAGTGAAACCATGGTCAAGAAGTTGGGATTGAAGGTTCAGAAGCATCCCAAACCTTACCGGCTACAATGGCTGAATGAATAAGGCACCATGAAGGTTTCAAGTCATATCCTCTTTCCCTTAGCCATTGGGAGATATGAAGATGAAGTCTTGTGTGATGTGCTACCTATGGAAGCTGGTCACATACTTCTTGGAAGACCTTGGCAATCTGATCGCCGAGTTATCCATGATGGCTTCACCAACAAGCATTCCTTTGAGTTCAAGGGACGCAAGACTGTCCTGGTTCCCTTGACACCTAAGGAAGTTCAACAAGATCAGATGCAACTCCAAAAGAAGAAAGGAGATTGATCTAAAACCGGCTGGAACTAAGCAGCCAAACTTCTATGCTAACATGGGTGATATCAAAATAACTCTTTGCTCTAAACAATCTGCTATCTTGCTTGTGTTTAAAGAAGCTCTTTTGAACTTAACAGATTCTACACCGGTGTATCCGAGTGAGATGGTTTCTCTTTTGCAGGAGTTTCAAGATGTATTTCCAGAAGACAATCCCATTGGTTTACCACCTTTGAGAGGGATTGAGCACCAGATAGACTTTGTTCCAGGATCTACACTTCCAAACCGTTCAGCATACAGAACCAACCCGGTTGAGACCAAGGAATTGGAAAGACAAGTAGAGGAACTCATGGAGAAGGGCTATATCCAAGAGAGTTTAAGCCCATGTGTTGTACCAGTGCTCCTAGTGCCTAATAAGGATGGTACATGGTGTATGTGTGTTGATTGTAGATTAATCAACAACATCACAGTGAAGTATCGCCACCATATCCCTAGACTTGATGATATGCTTGATGAATTGCATTGTTCTTGCATCTTTTCTAAGATAGATTTAAAAAGTGGTTATCATCAGATTAGGATGAAAGAAGGAGATGAATGGAAAACTGCATTCAAAACTAAACATGGATTATATGAGTGGTTAGTCATGCCATTTGGATTAACCAATGCACCTAGTACATACATGAGGTTAATGAATCATGTTATTAGATCATTCATATGCATTTCTGTTATAGTATACTTTGATGACATCTTAGTATATAGCAAGAACTTAGAAGAACATCTAGAACATCTTAGGGCTGTCCTGAATGTTTTAAGGAATGAAAAGCTTTATGCCAACTTGAAGAACTGCACCTTTTGCACGGATAACTTGGTTTTCCTAGGCTTTGTTGTGAGTGCAGATGGAGTTAAGGTCGATGAGGAGAAGATCAAAGCCATCAAAGACTGGCCGAGTCCAACCACAGTAGGAGAAGTGAGGAGTTTTCATGGGCTTGCTGGGTTCTATAGGCGATTTGTGAGAGACTTTAGCACCATTGCAGCTCCCTTGACTGAAGTGATAAAGAAGGATGTCGGATTCAAGTGGGGAGAAGCACAAGAGAAGGCTTTCCAGAGCCTAAAAGAGAAGCTTACTCAATCACCTCTTCTTATGCTCCTGACTTTACTAAAACATTTGAAATAGAATGTGATGCCTCAGGAATTGGAATTTGTGTTGTATTGATGCAGGATAGGAAACCTATAGCCTACTTCAGTGAGAAGGTTGGAGGACCCACTCTCAACTATGCAACCTATGACAAAGAACTCTATGCCCTTGTGAGGGCATTACAAACGTGGCAACATTACTTGTGGCCCAAGGAGTTTGTCATACACACTGATCATGAGTCCCTAAAGTATCTAAAAGGGCAGAGTAAGCTTAGCAAGAGACACGCAAGATGGGTTGAGTTCATAGAGACCTTCCCATACGTGATCAAGTATAAACAAGGTAAGGAGAACATAGTTGCTGATGCACTATCTCAGAGGTATGTTCTCTTGACCACTCTAGATGCTAAGTTACTTGGCTTTGAGCAGATAAAAGATATGTATGATACTGACCATGATTTCAAGGAAGCTTATGGATCTTGTGAGAAGTTTGCTGCAGGGCATTACTTTAGACAGGAAGGATTCTTGTTTTATGACAATAGATTGTGTGTGCCTAACTGCTCTTTGAGAGATCTTTTTGTCAGGGAATCCCATGGGGACAGTCTAATGGGACACTTTGGGATTGCCAAGACCTTAAAAGTTTTGCAGGATCACTTCTACTGGCCGCACATGAAGAGAGATGTGGAGAGAATCTGTGGGAGGTGTGCTACTTGCAAGCATGCCAAGTCCCAAGTCCAATCCTAGGGTTTGTATACTCCTTTACCCATTCCACACCATTCCTAGAATGACATTTCCATGGACTTTGTTGTTGGATTGCCTAGGACTAGAACCGGAAAGGAGTCAATCTTTGTTGTTGTTGATAGGTTCTCTAAGATGGCACATTTCATAGAATGTCATAAGACTGATGATGCATTGCATGTTGCTAACCTGTTCTTTAAAGAAGTTGTTCGTTTACATGGCATGCCTAGGACTATAGTTTCTGATAGGGACACTAAGTTTCTTAGTTACTTTTGGAAGACTCTTTGGTCTAAGCTAGGCACTAATCTGTTGTTTTCTACCACATGTCATCCACAAACTGATGGACAAACTGAAGTAGTCAATAGAACTCTAGGAACACTCCTGCGTCCATTCATTAGAAAGAACTTAAGAACTTGAGAAGAATACTTACCACACTGTGAATTTGCATACAATCATGCTATGCATTCTGCTTCTAAGTATTCCCCTTTTGAGATTGTTTATGGGTTCAATCCCACCTCTCCTTTGGATCTAATGCCTTTACCTGAGTGTGAAAGGATCAGTCTAGATGGTAAGAAGAAAGCAGAGATGGTCCAACGGATCCATGAGAAGGCTAGACAAAACATTGAGCAGAAAACCAAGCTTTATGAGAAGCAAGCCAACAAGGGGAGACGTGTGAGAACCTTTGAAGTAGGTGACCAAGTTTGGTTGCACCTGAGGAAGGATAGGTTCCCCAACGAGAGGAAGTCCAAGCTGATGCCAAGGGTTGATGGACCCTTCGAGATCATCCACAAGATCAATGACAATGCCTACAAACTTGATCTCCAAGGTAAGTATGATGTATCAAATAGCTTCAATTTCACTGACTTGGCTCCTTTTGCTGTATATGAACCTGATTTGAGGACAAATCCTTTTCAAGAGGGAGGGGATGATGTGATCATGGACCAGATCACTAAGGAGAACAAGGAGGGTCTAGATGAGCCACATGAAGCCACCTCGCACCAGCAACCTGGTGATGATGCTCTAGCCATTCCTGAAGGTCCCATGACTCGTTCCAGAGTCAAGAAGCTTAAAAAGAATGTTTTTGGATTACTCACTTCACATCCACAACAAGAAAGTCTTGGACAAGGTTTGATCCGAGATGTCTTGATCACCATTCAAGCCATCTCTACATCAAGTTGAGTTAGTGTCTAGGCAAGACATAGGGTGCGTGCTCTTTTCCTTGCATTTGGTTTTGTACCACGAGGTTTTCCGGAGGAAGGTTTTTAATGAGGCCACAACTTGTCTTCACATCACTTAGGCTCTATCTCGGCCCAAGACTAAAGAAGTATTCACATTTTTATCTTATGTTATTTTAAAAACTATAGTTTCCTTTTCTTTTATTTTCGAAACCCTAGAGAGCATGTTCTCTGGTTCTTTTTTATTTAAAGGGTTCCCTAAACCCTATTGTACTCAAGCAATAATCATTCAACGAGTTTTCTTTCTCTCTTGACGGCTCTCTCTCTAGAGATCCTTCTGGTGTGTAATATCCAAGAACCTAAGGGTGTTTACTTGGTGTGTCATATCCGAGCTATTCATCTAGGAGTATCAAGAGATCTTATCATCCCTCTTGTGTCACCAATCGATCCACAACCTTGAAGAACTTGAGTCTCTGATTCGTTCTTGCAAGGATCTATCCATTCCCATCAACCAAAGAGCATCCTAGGGACGCATCAAGTGGTATCAGAGCAACTTTGGTTAGGGAAGTTTCGTTTTCTCTTTAAAACTCTTTGTTTCTTCTGCAAATCTCTTTAATCACCTTGAACATGAGTAGATCTAGGTTGTTTAGGCTGCTCGAAATCCTTAGAGAAGTTTAGACAAAGTTTGGAGATGTTCCTTTTTACTTGCTTGCGGAAACCCTAATCAATCTAACCCTAGCCGAATAAGTTTTTGTTTACTCTTTTCATCTTTTGATTCAGCTGCAAAAACTTATTAATCGAATTGAAAAAGAAGAAGAACTAGTTGTTTAGGCTGCTCGAGATTCAAAAAGTATTAGACAAGGTTTTAGAAGAATTTCCTTTTTGCTTGCAAACAGAAACCCTAATCGATTTAAACCTAGCCGTTTTCCTTTTCTCTTATCTTGTCGAGCAAGCTTATCCTTTTTGGTGTTGATCTTTTTCCTTTTTGCTTATCTTTTTTACCTAGAACCCTTTTACTGGTTATATTATTTTCTTTTGTGCAGGAAACAATAGGGACCGAGTCTGAGGAGGAAGCAACGTTGGTACCATGGCAGGAGATCAGAAAGGAGTCCTCACTAAGGATGAAAGGCTGTTACTTAAGGCTATGAATGCTCAGCTGCAGCAGATGATGAAAACCAGCCATGATAAACTCTGGCAGGAGTGTAGACAGGATCACCAACAAGCTAATGGTCGTGGAGAGCCACACTTCAAGCACCCAGCCAACACATGGAGCAGACTACACCAATCTTCTCTCACTCCTAAATCAATTGATCTTTGTTCTGATTATAAACCAGTTACTCATGTTCGACTCTATGCTTTTTCAGGAAAAAGTGACAATCTAGAGTGGGAAAGAACCAAGGACAAGTGTCTGCATTACAACAGAATATTAAAGAAGGAAAGATTAGCTTTTGCAATTTCTCAACTCAAAGGAAACACCTATAAGTGGTGGTTGCAAGAAGAAGATGATCGCAGGTTCTACAAGGAACCAACTATCTGTGAGAATAGAAAGAACTGAGGACAATATGGTGTATGGATGATTCTGGTCGTCAGTAAACAAGAGAATGGTAGAGAGACTCAGTTTGTAGTCAAGAGAAGAGAATGAGTAAGATTAGTGAAGTATATGTGAAGACCAAGGGAGATTGATGGAGAATGAGAATAGGTCGTGTGAGACTGAGTATGAGAGTTTAAAGAAACCAGAAAGTAAGAGAATATAGAGAATAAGTGAAGGAGAAACTTAATTCTCACTTAGTTTGCCTTAGGTTACAACCAGCCTTTAAATAGGCAAATGCTAACAATAAAAAATGACTAAATATAGGTTCTATTATACAAATAATTCTGTAAGGAAATGAGAAGCAGCCAAGGAGGATACAGCCAAGGAATGGCACGTCCAAATGAGGAGAAATGGACAGGAGGAGAGATGGTGGTGCAGTCTCCCATTGATGATAGTGACAGGTCGGCTACACTCTCTTATGCACATGTGATGTTCTTTCCTTAATATAAACTGAGTCCTTCTTTAGTAGAGGCCAAGGATGGCACATTCAGAGTTGGAGAGAATGTGACAGGTCTTGGTGTGGTCTCCATGGAGTGAAAATGACAGCTGTCTTCAACCTCCAATGCACCACATGTGACCTTCTCACTCCAATTCAAACCAGCCTCTCTTATTTAAATTAAAACTGATTTTCTTGACTTAAGAGAGGCTGCCAACGTCTCATTTAGCCTTCCCACTCCTTTCCTGCCTTGCAAGGTAGGTTAGGTCAGCTTGGTTACTTGTGGATCAAGTTTGTACGGACCAGCTTCATTTTCAAGTTTGCAAAGCATATTTTCTTCTATTCGCCTTGAATCCTCAATAACTTGTTTCCTTGGGCTATTCCTTCTTCACTCTAACACTCCCCCTCAAGCTTGACCACAGGAGATCCTTGGGCAAGCTTGGAACTGAGAGTACTTGCCTCATTAAAAACCTAAGTATGGAAAACCTCTTGGGATAGAACCATACTTAGGGAAAAAGAGTGCAACTACTTCAGCCTGGGGATTGGCCAGTGGGTTTATGAGCCTTATGATCATGTTGAGGGACTCACAAACCCTGGATCGTGGCCTTTCTTCGATGGCAATCTGGCACCCTTGCTTCACATTCAGATTAAGTGCCACTTGCTACATACTGAAATCAGCCTTGAGCTTCTTGTTATGATCAGAGCTTGTCTCCCCCTTTCTTCTGGCTTCTTGCCTCCATTTAGGGATTGAGTCAAAGTCTGCCTTTGCTCATGAGCTCAGTAGGGTACTTTGAAATCACCATTCAAGCCTCTTCTTGAAGCTTTATCAACCAGGTACAAGCACACATGCTATGGGCTGATTCATAGCTTCCCAACTGAAGGTAACTGTTCGAACTCCACATAGAAGCTGATCCATAGCTTCCCAACCATAACGTAACTGTTCTAACTCCCAAGCCTTGGGCTGATTCATAGTATTCCAATCAGCTTGCCTCTCCACCTGATCTTCTTGCCAAGTAGTCTCTGATGGCCATCTGTTCTAACACCAAGTTGTTGCTGTCCTTGCTGATGTTTCTATGATCCGCTGACGAGAAATCTTGCAAGGGTGAATTTCACCACTTGCATACTCTCACTTCTGATCTGAAGTTAGGAAATGGAAGACTTGAACCTTCAGGAATGCTCATCATTACCCCTCCTCAACCTTGATCCAGAGAGAATAAGTGAAGGACCAAGCTTGGAAGTGGGAAACATTGAGTTTTGAAACCAGGAGCGCATCACCCCTACAGCTGCGCTTAATTCAACCGGTTCCTCCCTTAATCTCTTCTCCACTGCCTCTTGTAAGTCTTTTGAACCAGGAGCTCAACACCCAAACAGGCTGCGCTTAATTCAACCGGTTCTCTACACAAAAGTGATCTTTCCATGGTCAGGAATATACAGACTCTGTAGGCTCTGAACTCATGGGCAAAGTCTTCTTCTTTGTCTTGATTTGATGATGGACAGAGACAAAACTTGTGTACCTGAAACATCACTCAAACTCAAGCAAGAATCAGACCACACACACTAGGATCAGACCTTGGTAACTCACCAATTCTGATCCCAATGCTTTAAGAAAATGCAATGGACAGAATCTAAACAACTCATTTATTTCATATCCATGCAACCAATTCACTAAATGCTCAGGTATGATAACTCATCAGTTACAAGGCATCTAGGCTCATTTTATCACACATATGACAGTAGCAGAATGCAATGACAATTTATGACAGTAGCATAGACTAGACAACTCATCTAATCAAGCTACTCAACTATGAATGCAACACATGACCAGGAAACTCTCCTAGGCCTCTAGCAATGCAACAAGAAACACAACAGGCTCTAATAAACTCGCCTAGACCATACAGCAAACAAACAAATGAGCTAAGATAAGAACAAGATAAAACAATGCTAGAAATCTCCTAGAACAGTACACAGGCATCAAGCAACAATTTTAAGCAATAGCTATATGAATGCACCAGATTCAATTCAAGACAGCATGAGATAACAAGCAACTAAATGCACATCACACAAGCTAATGGTTACTGGTTTTATCAAAACCATAGGGACCAGTAGCTTAGACCAACTTCTTAATGCATACCAGTCCACTATGATGGACTAACCAGACCATTAGCACAAGTTAACAATGAAATGGATTGAACCCGATGCTATATGATCATCCTAGCAAGCTTACTTACTCCTATAACAATGCATACACAATGTTTAAGTTTCATGGGACAGAAACTAGGTTCAACAACTCTAGTAACATTGAACTGTCCCTAAGATACTAACAACACACTCAACACAGCCAGAAACAATTTAAGACAATTAAGCAAGCTCTTATTAGAGTTAATGAGGTTAACTTACAACCAAGGAACCTGAGCTAGTTCCTTGAACCTCCATGGCTGTGAATCACTTGAATTTGAATGGCTTGTGCTGTGGATTGAATGTCCAACACCTCCTATTCTTGATTCTCTCCTTCTGGTCAAGGAGACACTTCAAACCCCTTCTGTTCTCTTGCTGTTCTTGGGTTTTGTTGGTCAGAAACAGAGCTTCAGCATGGCTGGCCAGAGAATGGTAAGAACAGCTTAGCTTTAATGCTTCTTTAGTGACATTTCTCCAAGAATGGTTTCTTCCATGGATTATCTTCAGCATATTGGACCAGATGTGGTGGTTTGGCTTCTTCTTTGGACTCCTTGAAGCTACTGAAGTCGCCATTTCCTTTGAGCTCTCCATCTTAGAGAGTTTGGACCAGTGGACAATAGAATGTACCAACTGGTTTTGCAAGAAACAGAACTTGAAACTGAACCTTTGATGAAGCTTGCTGAACTGAGCTGAAGCTTTCTTGAGTTCCAGAGACTTGTATACTGTCCTATCTTGAGTTCTGGCGAGATTCTTCCCTCTTGGAAGACCTTTGGACCAGTGGATAAAGAGATGTAGCAGAAACTGTTTTGGAGACAGTTTTGAGAAGATGATGATTTGCGGCAGCTATGAAGGTTTCAGGAGCTTGGAAGCTCTGATACCATGTGAGAATAGAAATAACTGAAGATAATATGGTGTATGGATGATTCTGGTCGTGAGTAAACAAGAGAATGGTAGAGAGAATCAGTTTGTAGTCAAGAGAAGAGAATGAGTAAGATTAGTGAAGTATATGTGAAGACCAAGGGAGATTGATGGAGAATGAGAATAGGTCGTGTGAGACTGAGTATGAGAGTTTAAAGAAACCAGAAAGTAAGAGAATATAGAGAATAAGTGAAGGAGAAACTTAATTCTCACTTAGTTTGCCTTAGGTTACAACCAGCCTTTAAATAGGCAAATGCTAACAATAAAAAATGACTAAATATAGGTTCTATTATACAAATAATTCTGTAAGGAAATGAGAAGCAGCCAAGGAGGATACAGCCAAGGAATGGCACGTCCAAATGAGGAGAAATGGAGAGGAGGAGAGATGGTGGTGCAGTCTCCCATTGATGATAGTGACAGGTCGGCTACACTCTCTTATGCACATGTGATGTTCTTTCCCTAATATAAACTGAGTCCTTCTTTAGTAGAGGCCAAGGATGGTACATTCAGATTTGGAGGGAATGTGACAGGTCTTGGTATGGTCTCCATGGAGTGAAAATGACAGCTGTCTTCAACCTCCAATGCACCACATGTGACATTCTCACTCCAATTCAAACCAGCCTCTCTTATTTAAATTAAAACTGATTTTCTTGACTTAAGAGAGGCTGCCAACGTCTCATTTAGCCTTCCCACTCCTTTCCTGCCTTGCAAGGTAGGTTAGGTCAGCTTGGTTACTTGTGGATCAAGTTTGTACGGACCAGCTTCATTTTCAAGTTTGCAAAGCATATTTTCTTCTATTCGCCTTGAATCCTCAATAACTTGTTTCCTTGGGCTATTCCTTCTTCATTCTAACACTATCACCACGTGGGAGACTCTGAAGTTGTTACTAAGGGAAAAGTATGCATCCAAAGGCAACACTTCCCTAAAGTCTCCAATGAAGGAAGTCACATCTAGCAAGGCAGTAACCTGTTACAGCAAGGAGAAAACAGAAAAACATTCCTGGTTCAATGAGGAAGATAAAAAGAAGTTATTACAAGTAATGATGGATGTGGAGAAGCAATTCAAGAGGACCAACCCTGGACGTTCATCACAGCACCAAGAACCAGACTCAGCTGAACAATAAGATTTAACTGCACCAACTCAAGAAGTTCAAACAGAAACATCTTTGGTAAAAAGAAAGTTTGGAACAGAACAAGAGTGTTCTCTTTTCTTACCTCGGCCAGAATTTAATTTCAGTACTTCTTCTGATGAGCTAACTTTTCTTAAACCGGTGCAACCGAGTAGCCTTGTTTCAGTTTCACAGGTTGCAAAAGAAGAATCAGTAGAGAGAGGACCAGAGCAATCAACACAAGGAAAAGAGTTGGAACATCAGAACAGCTTGCAGTCTAATACAACTCCTAAATCCTTGTCTCATAACAAGCAAAAGCACTGTAAGGAAGCTAAAGTGGTTAGTTCTGTGTGTTGAGATGAAGAAGGAATAAGATGGAGTTGGTTGACAAGAAGAAGACATCAGACCAGAGTTAAAGAGACAAGGAGAAATGATCATCCAGATAGATCAGGGTTTGCTTGTCCGTACAGTTTGACCTAAGCTTGTCTTGGAAGACAAGAAAAGGGAAAGGAATTAAATAAATACCTTGCCTTGGTCGTCAGAAGGTCTGGGATAATACAAACAAGAGTTTGCAAGTGGATGGAGCTGTTGGGATGAAGACAATCAGAAGTCACATGTTCTGGTAAGCAAGAGAGAGGAAGAGGAGCTGTCCCTTTCACTCAAGCTGGTCCTGCCCTCTGCCCATAGCTTGAGAAGATGAAGAACTCGACAGCAATGGTAATTCCAGTGACATTGAAGGGTTCTAATTACCTTCTCTGGTCAATATTAGTGAAGACAGCCCTTGGAGGAAGGGGTTTATGGAGCCACATCTCTGATGGTGAGCCTCCAAAGAAAACCATCCTAGGAGAGGATGATAAAGAAGTGGTGTTGGCTGATGATGGCAGATGGGTTCAGGAGGATCTCATGGTGTTATCCATCATTCAAAACAGCCTTGAGGCATCAATCTTGGAAGCTTACTCCTATTGTGAAACTTCCAAAGAGTTGTGGGATACACTTCAGAAAGTGTATGGCAACAGATCTAATATCAGTAGGGTGTTTGAAGTCAAGCATGCTATCAACAATCTGAAACAAGATGAGGAAGATTTCAACCAGCATCTTGGAAACTTTAGAAGTCTATGGTCTGAGCTTAGCATGCTTAGGCCGAGTTCAAGTGATCTTGAAGTCCTAAGAGAAAGACAAGAACAAGATGCTGTCTTTAGTCTGCTACTGACTCTAAAGCCTTCATACAACCAGTTGATCAAGCATGTTCTGAGGGAAGACAAACTTCCAAGTTTAGAATGTGTGTGTGCTCTTATACAGAGAGAACAAGTCACTCACACACTCTTTCAGAAGGAAATGAAGCCTGTTCACCTTACAAAGAAGGCGCCAAGCAAGACAGGAAGGATGGTGTTGTTTCCTGAGTACAAGAGGGCTAAGAAGCAACATAGAAGAAAGAACATGAAGCCAAGGATGATAGACATCAAGCTGGCCAGAGAGTTGATCAAGAAGTTTGAGCATCAAACAATTGAAGGAAAAAACCATGTACTCAGCCTTCATTAGTAACTTAAATGAAGGAGAAACATGGAGAAGTGGGGATGGTGCGACCAGAATTGATGGTCCAGTGACAAGGAGTGACCTGAATTCCTTCATCAAAGCTGCCAAGGCCCTTATCTCACCAAAACAGGCTGGTACACACTCTTCTGACTCTAAACACATCATTATAGATTCAGGAGCTAGCCATCACATGATTAGTGATAGGAATTTGATTAGTGATGTCAAGCCTGCCTCAGGGAATTTGATTATAGCAAATGGAGATAAGGTTAAGGTAAAAGGAATAGGGAATCTTAGGTTGTTTGATAGGGAATCAACTGCCTTATATATGCCTCAGTTTACATCAAACTTGCTATCAGTAAGGAAGGCTACGGTTGATTTGAGTTGTCAAGTTGTCTTCAGACCAGATAAGGTTGAGTTTCAAGATCTTAAAACATGGGAGGTGATTGGAAAAGGACACAGTCATGAGGAACTTTATCATCTTCAAAGGACTGAACCATTTCCTTCTATCCGCATGATCAGTACATCTACTGGGGTTGATAGCACTACATGGCATGCAAGATTGGGTCATCCTCATGCTAGATCTCTAAGATGCTTCCTGGTATGGTGTTTGAGAATGATGGATATGAAGCATGTATCTTGGGGAAGCATTGTAGGAAAGTCTTTCCAAGGTCAACCACCATCTATGAGAAGTGCTTTGACCTTGTTCATTTAGACGTGTGAACTGCTCCCTGTTTGTCCAGAGAAAATCACAAATACTTTGTGACCTTCATTGATGAGAAGTCTAAGTACACTTGGGTGACAATGATTCAGTTTTAAGGACAGAGTGCTTGAAGCTTTCAAAAATTTCCAGACCCATGTCTCCAACCATTTCAGTGCCAAACTGAAGATCCTCAGGTTAGATAATGATGGAGAATACATAAGTCAAGCATTCCAGCAGTATCTCGCTCAACATGGGATTGTACATCATAAAATGTTGTCCTTATACTCCTCAGAAAAATGGAGTTGCTGAGAGGAATAATAGGCTTCTGATGGAAGTGGCAAGGTCAATGATGTTCCACACTAATGTCCCAAAGAGATTTTGGAGTGATGCTTTCATGGCTGCTTGTTATCTTATCAACATGATCCCCACTAAGATACTCAATGATCTGTCTCCTTTTTGAAGTACTAAACCGGAGCAAGCCATCTTTGGATCACTTGCGTGTATTTGGATGCCTTTGCTTTGTGTTGATACCAGGGGAACAGAGGAGCAAGTTAGATGCCAAGAGCTCAAAAGCTGTGTTTATTGGCTACTCTCCAACACAAAAGGGTTATAAGCGCTATGATCCAGTGGCAAGAAGAGTTTTAGTATCCAGAGATGTGAAGTTTGTAAAGACAAAGGGATACTATGAGGAGAAGAGTTGGGATGACTTGAAAGACCTATCTCAAGCATCAGATAAAGCTACCAATCTTAGGAGGATTTTGGAGAGTCTTGGCATCAGCATGTCTCAGGGGAATCAGAAAACAAGGGAATCTCCTCCTGAATCTGCCCCTGGTCCAAAAACTGTGGGTGATAAAGATGGAGTTAATGAAGTTATTATAGAAGCCATTCATCCTGATCCTGAAGGGGGGAATCAACAAGAATCTCATGATCAGGATGAGGATGAAAGGCAACACGAACAACAAGAACCAGTGCATCAGAATGATGAGGTAGAATCTGATGAAGAACATCCAGAAGAGGTTGAAGAGGTTCAGCCTTTGAGAAGGAGTACAAGACTAAAGAAGGATCCTTCAAGCTGGATTAATACCAGAGTCTACTTCAATTCTCAAGCTGTTGCCCATCTTATTCAAGCAGTTTGTTCTTTGGCTCAATATCCTCAAGAACATCAAGTGTTTATTGGTCAACTGGATCAGGAGTATATCCCAAGGTCATATGAAGAGGCAATGGAACTTGAAGAGTGGAGAGACTCTGTTGGGGATGAAACCAATGCTATGATTGTCAATGACACTTGGTATGAGGCTGAGCTTCCAAAAGGAAAGAAGGCAGTGACAAGCAAGTGGGTTTTCACCATTAAGTATTTGGCAAATGGAAAGGTGGAGAGGCGCAAGACAAGGCTGGTTGCAAGAGGATTTACTCAGACATATGGCAAGGACTATATTGACACCTTTGCACCAGTAGCAAAGCTTCACACCATTAGGATCATTTTCTCACTTGCCACTAACTTGGAATGGGATTTGTGGCAAATGGATGTGAAGAATGCTTTCTTGCAAGGAGAGTTAGAAAATGAGGTTTATATCCATCCTCCTCCTGGTCTAAAGCATCTAGTTAAACCAGGGAATGTGTTGAGGCTGAAGAAAGCAATTTATGGTTTGAAGGAATCACCAAGGGCCTGGTATCACAAGCTAAGCACCACACTGAATGGAAGAGGATTTAGGAAGTCAGAAGCTGATCATACTCTGTTTACACTGACCGGTCCACAAGGCATTGTTGTTATCTTGATATATGTGGATGATATTATCATCACAGGAAGCGACAAGGAAGGGATTCAGGCAACTAAGGCTTTCCTAAAATCAATGTTTGACATCAAGGATCTAGGAGAGCTCAAGTATTTCCTTGGAATTGAAGTTTGCAGATCCAAGGAAGGACTATTTATGTCTCAAAGGAAGTATGCATTGGATCTGTTGAGTGAGGCAGGAAACCTTGGAGGAAGACCAGCAAAGACTCCTCTTGAAGATGGGTACAAAGTGCTGCGAGAGGGGGAGTTTGAGGACACTCCATTTGATGATGTCAAGAAGTATAGAAGAATGGTTGGAAAACTCATCTATCTGACCATCACAAGACCAGACATTTTTTTTGCTGTGAACCAAGTCATTCAGCATATGCAAGGTCCTAAGGTACACCATTGGAACATTGTTGATAGGATCATGAGGTACTTGAGAGAAGCTCCTGGTCAAGGTTTTTGGATGGGTTGCAATGGAAGCACTGAGATTGTTGGGTATTGTGATGCTGATTGGGCTGGAGACAGAGTAGATAGGAGATCAACGACAGGTTACTGCACCTTCATTGGAGGAAACTTGGTCACTTGGAAGAGCAAGAAGCAAAAGGTTTTGTCTTGTTCAAGCGCTGAGGTAGAGTATTGATCTATGAGGAAACTCACTAGTGAACTCATATGGATCAAAGGACTGCTGAGGGACTTGGGCATAGAGACAACTTCTCCTATCACCATGCATTGTGATAATCAGGCGGCCATACACATAGCATCCAACTCAGTCTTTCATGAGAGGACCAAGCATATAGAAGTGGATTGTCACAA
Source organism: Moricandia arvensis (assembly GCA_905132765.1). Taxonomy (NCBI): domain Eukaryota; kingdom Viridiplantae; phylum Streptophyta; class Magnoliopsida; order Brassicales; family Brassicaceae; genus Moricandia; species Moricandia arvensis. The sequence continues at coordinate 41,494 of CAJHQP010003875.1, read as the reverse complement.
GGTTAGACAAGCAGTGGAGCAGCAGGTCATCCTTCCATGCTACACTAGGAGTGAAGATCAGCAAGCTGACATCTTCACAAAGGCAGCAAGCACCAAAGTTTGTGAGTTCATTCATCCTAAGTTGGGACTCATATGTTAAACCAAATAAGAGATGGAGTTATGATCTATTAGGAGGGATGGAAAAGACTTATGAAATGGAGAGGAAGAAGTTTTGAGGTGTCCGTACAAGGCCGTACATATGGTCCGTACAAGGCCGTACTAGTGGTCCGTACAAGAGGGTAAGAGAAAGTTTACCTTGGACGAGAAAACTTACCCGGGTAAGAGTAACTCGACCCAGAGTTACTCTTACTAGTTACCAAGCGGATCAAGCTTGACTGAGGCGCGCTTTGGACAGGCTGGCTCGTGCTGGAAGAGCATCTGGTCAAGATGCCAAAGGAATCTCGCGTGTGAAGCACTCCAGCCACAAGTTTGAATTAGGCGCGCCTAAGACCAGTTGACTTCACATGCTTGGTGAGAAAGCTTATCTTCTACCCGTTGTAAACCCTTGTTTCTCCTCCTATATATTTGTAACTCCTCTCATTAATCAAAGCAAGCAATTTTCGAGTCTCTCTTATTTCTCTCTAGTGTTCTTGGTGTTCTTCATCTCGAAATGGTTTCTTAACACAGTTTCAAGCTTTTAGTCTCTAAATCTCTTCTAGTCTCTCTCAAACTCTATTCTATCCGTTTATTCTCTGTTTCTACTCAATCTTTCATGGTATCAGAGCCAGGTTCTCGTAAATCTGGGTTTTGATTTCATATCTCACGAAGAACACTCAAGAACACCTTTTTCATTCTCCAAAGCTTTAAGATGGAAAGTAACAAAACAACCGTGATTCCAGTGATACTTAAGGGGGGGAAACTATCTCCTATGTTCTCGTGTGGTGAAGACAGCAGTGGGGAGTAAGGGTTTGTGGAACCACATCCTTGAGGATGAGGCTCCAAAGCTCATTACTCGTGAAGGCGACAAGGAGGTTGTCGTATGTGATCAGGTGAAGTGGATCCAGGAAGACAACACGGTGATGTCTATCCTTCAAAGCTCTCTAGATCCGTCTATCCTAGAGGCATACAGCTACTGTGAGAAGACGAAGGACCTGTGGGACACTCTTCAGAAGGTATATGGTAACATCTCAAACCTTACTCGTGTGTTTGAGATCAAGCGAGCCATCAACAGTCTAGCTCAAGAAGACATGGAGTTCACAAAGCACCTTGGAATGTTTAGAGCTTTGTGGTCTGAACTTGAGATGTTGAGGCCAAGCACAACCGATCCAGCTGAGCTTAATGAGAGAAGGGAGCAAGATAAAGTCTTTGGCTTGCTCCTGACTCTTAACTCTAGCTATAATGATCTGGTGAAACACATCTTGCGAGCAGAGAAGCTACCCACCTTGGAGGAAGTCTGCGCACAGATTCAAAAGGAGCAAGGATCGTTGGGCCTATTTGGAGGAAAGGGGGAGCTTTCCTTGGCTAATCAAGCTGAGGTACCTCAAGCCAACAAATTGAATCGCTTTGAAGAAGGGAGGTTCAATGGCAACTATGATCATTGTAAGAGACAAGGTCACAAGAAGCATCAGTGTTGGATCCTCCATCCTCACCTCAACCCATCCAAGTTCATGACGGACAGAGATGCAAGGGCGAATGTGAGCTATGGAGGGAGTGATCAGCAAGGAGGAGGTGGAGCCGGGCCATCCACTCGGGCACAGGAGACTGAAGGTGGTGAGAACAAAGCCCTGGTGACCTACACGGCTCAAACCAACCGTCCAAATGAACATGAGTTCATCCGCCGATCAGAGATGGATGCTCTCATCAAAATGCTCAAGGACAATGGTAACATCTTTGGTAACCTCAGGGGGTATTCATGATAACACTGATACTTATACTCACTCTAGGAATGCTGGTTTATCTCATAGTGCTTGTAACATGTCTAAACCGTTGATAGTTGATTCAGGTGCATCTCATCATATGATTAGTGACACTAGTCTGATTAGAGATATTGAGCCTGCGCATGGACATGTTATGATAGCTAATGGTGATAGAATTCCAATAAGGGGTATAGGCAAGCTTAAACTGTTTGATAAAGAATCTAGATGCTTTTACATGCCTGAGTTTACTTCAAACTTGTTATCAGTTAAGAAATGTACTAATGACTTGCAATGCAATGTGATCTTTAGCCCTAATGATGTGAAGTTTCAGGATATTGAGAGCAGTCGGTTGATTGGGAAAGGAGTTACAAAAGGAGATCTTTACTTGCTTGAGGAGCTTACTTCTTTACCTGATCATAGTTGTTCCTTTATTTCTGTTTCTGCTTTGAATAAGAATGCTTTGTGGCATGCTAGACTAGGACATCCTCATGTTAGAGCTTTAAGCTTAATGGTTCCAGGTGTTATGTTTGAAAATAATGATTGTGAAGCTTATATCTTAGGCAAGCATTGTAAAACCGTGTTCCAAAAGTCTTCTACTATCTATGATCACTGTTTTGATTTAATACACTCGGATGTTTGGACTGCACCTTGCTTATCTAGGGAGAACCATAATTACTTCGTCACATTCATAGATGAGAAGTCTAAATACACCTGGATAACCTTGATTCCATCTAAGGATAGAGTGCTTGATGCATTTAGAAATTTTCAAGCATATGTGACTAACCATTTCAATGCTAAGTTGAAAATTTTTAGATCAGATAATGGTGGGGAGTATACCAGTCAAGCCTTCAAGCAACATCTATCCAAGCATGGTATTCTTCACCAAACGAGATGTCCTTACACCCCACAACAGAATGGAGTTGCTGAAAGGAAGAACCGGCACCTTATGGAAGTTGCTAGGTCCATGATGTTCCAAGCGAATGTGCCAAAGAGGTTTTGGAGTGATGCGGTGGCTACTGCTTGTTATCTGATCAACCGAACCCCAACTAAGGTTCTTGAAGATCAATCACCCTTTGAGGTATTGAACAAACATAGACCATCCTTAGATCATATCAGGGTCTTTGGTTGTCTCTGTTTTGTTCATAAACCGGGGGAGCTAAGGAACAAGTTGGAGGCCAAGAGCACAAAGGGGATGTTTATTGGTTATTCACCAACACAGAAAGGGTACAAGTGTTATGATCCAGCAACCAGAAGGGTAGTGGTGTCAAGAGATGTGAAGTTTTTGGAAGAACGAGGGTTCTATGAGGAGAAGAACCAAGCAGAACTCAAGGATTTGGCATCTGATAAGGCAGCCAACTTGAGGATAATACTGGAGAATCTTGGGATTAACTTATCTCAGGATCCGCGGAGTGGAGGAGGACAACAACAAGAAGGTCTTCCCATGGATAATGGACAAGAACCCCACCTTGATCATGAGGGGGGAAATGAACCAGAGGAGCAGTATAATGAAGAATCAGGTTCCACACATGATCAAGGTGTGGACCAAGGTGATGAAGAAGTTGAAGATGGAAACCATGAAGAAGAAGAGGTTGAGGAGGCTCAACCAGAAGCAGCTCAAGAAGTTCAACCCTTGAGGAGAAGTACAAGAGTGAGAAACCCTCCATCCAACCGGATCAACAACCGGGTATACTATAATGCTCAAGCAGTTGCTCATCCTGCCCAAGCTGTTTGCAATCTAATTCATTACCCGGAAGAACACAAAGCCTTTATGATCAGTTTGGATGAGAGTCAGTTACCAAGATCCTATGAAGAGGCTGTGTAAGACAAGGAGTGGAATGAGTCAGTTGAAGCTGAAGCATACGCAATAATTAAAAATGATACTTGGTTTGAGAGTAAGCTACCAAAAGGGAAGAAGGCTGTGACCAGCAGATGGATCTTTACTATCAAGTATCTCCCAAATGGGAAGGTTGAAAGAAAAAAGACAAGACTGGTGGCAAGAGGTTTCACTCAAACTTATGGAGAAGACTACATTGATACCTTTGCTCCAGTGGCTAAGCTGCATACTATCCGGATAGTTCTCTCCCTTGTTGTGAACTTAGAATGGGGTCTTTGGCAAATGGATGTGAAGAATGCCTTCCTTCAAGGAGAGCTTGAAGATAAGGTGTACATGCTTCCTCCTCCTGGTCTTGAGCACTTGGTTAAAGATGGAAACGTTCTGAGGTTGAAGAAGGCCATTTATGGTCTAAAGCAATCTCCTAGAGCATGGTACACTAAGTTGAGCACAACTCTCAATGGGAAGGGCTTCAAGAAGACTGAACTCGACCATACTCTCTTCACCTTGACCACTTGCTCAGGTATAGTAGTCCTTCTTGTGTATGTTGATGATATCATCATCACAGGAAGTGACAAGGTTGGGATTCAATCAACCAAGGACTTTCTAAAGTATGTTTTTGAGATTAAAGACTTGGGAGAAATGAAATACTTCCTCGGGATTGAGATATGTAGATCCAAGGAAGGTTTATTCCTTTCTCAAAAAAATATACACTTGATCTTTTGAAAGATGCAGGTAGACTTGGAGGAAAGAGTGTCAAGACTCCATTAGAAGATGGGTATAAGATTCCACGTGAGGGGGAGATTGAAGACAGTCAACCTTTTGAAGATGCCAAGCTTTACAGAAAGCTTGTTGGTAAGTTAATTTACTTGACCATTACACGTCCTGATATATGTTTTGTTGTGAACAAGGTGAGTCAACACATGAAAGGACCAAAGAAACATCATTGGAACATGGTTAACCAGATTCTGATGTACCTGAATGGCTCACCTGATCAAGGAGTGTGGATGGGATGCAACAGAAGCACTGAGGTGGTAGGATACTGTGATGCGGATTGGGCAGGAGATCGAGCAGATAGGAAGTCTACAACAGGCTATTGCACTTTCATTGGTGGGAACTTGGTTACTTAGAAGAGCAAGAAGCAGAAAGTGGTATCCTGCTCGAGTGCTGAGGCTGAGTATAGGGCCATGTTGAAACTGACTAATGAGTTAGTCTGGATCAAGGGAATACTAAAGCACTTGGAGATTGATCAAGCCACACCAATGACCATGCATTGTGACAATCAAGCCGCAATCCACATTGCATCCAACTCGGTGTTTCATGAGAGAACCAAGCACATTGAAGTCGACTGCCACAAGGTAAGACAGATGATAGTACAAGGAGTGATCTTACCTTGCTATACACGGAGTGAAGACCAGTTGGCTGATGTGGTTACTAAGGCTCCGAGACAGAAGACACTTGAGTCCATCCATCAGAGGTTGGGACTCATTGATCTCACTAGGTGAAACTAATCCCCTGTCATGAGGTCTTTACTCTTTTCCTTGCTAAGGTTTTATCCCTAAGGAGGGTTTTCTTTGGCAAGGTTTTTAATGAGGAAGATCTCATGACATTCCAAGCTTGACTTGTTCCACATGGTCAAGCTTGAGGGGGAGTGTTAAACCAAATAAGAGATGGAGTTATGATCTATTAGGAGGGCTGGAAAAGACTTATGAAATGGAGAGGAAGAAGTTTGGAGGTGTCCGTACAAGGCCGTACATATGGTCCGTACAAGGCCGTACAAGTGGCCCGTACAAGTGGCCCGTACAAGAGGGTAAGAGAAAGTTTACCTTGGACGAGAAAACTTACCCGGGTAAGAGTAACTCGACCCAGAGTTACTCTTACTAGTTACCAAGCGGATCAAGCTTGACTGAGGCGCACGTTGGACAGGCTGGCTCGTGCTGGAAGAGCATCTGGTCAAGATGCCAAAGGAATCTCGCGTGTGAAGCACTCCAGCCACAAGTTTGAATTAGGTGCGCCTAAGACCGGTTGACTTCACATGCTTGGCGAGAAAGCTTATCTTCTACCCGTTGTTAACCCTTGTTTCTCCTCCTATATATTTGTAACTCCTCTCATTAATCAAAGCAAGCAATTTTCGAGTCTCTCTTATTTCTCTCTAGTGTTCTTGGTGTTCTTCATCTCGAAATGGTTTCTTAACAAAGTTTCAAGCTTTTATTCTCTAAATCTCTTCTAGTCTCTCTCAAACTCTATTCTATCCGTTTATTCTCTGTTTCTACTCAATCTTTCATCATAGACCTAACATCTCACTGACCTTCCTATCATGAAGGCTTCTACTCTTTTTCCTTGGTGTGTTTTTGTCCCTCTGGGTTTTGCACATTAAGGTTTTAATGAGGCAAGTTCTTCATGTTTCCAAGCTTGACCAGTACCTGAGGTCAAGCTTGAGGGGGAGTGTTGAGATGAATAAGGAATAAGATGGAGTTGGTTGACAAGAAGAAGACATCAGACCAGAGTTAAAGCGACAAGGAGAAATGATCATCCAGATAGATCAGGGTTTGCTTGTCCGTACAGTTTGACCTAAGCTTGTCTTGGAAGACAAGAAAAGGGAAAGGAATTAAATAAATACCTTGCCTTGGTCGTCAGAAGGTCTGGGATAATACAAACAAGAGTTTGCAAGTGGATGGAGCTGTTGGGATGAAGACAATCAGAAGTCACATGTTCTGGTAAGCAAGAGAGAGGAAGAGGAGCTGTCCCTTTCACTCAAGCTGGTCCTGCCCTCTGCCTATTCTGAGCACCATTTGTTTATTATTTCTTCTAGTCAACTTGTCTCTTGTTGTTTGCCTATTTAAACATTGTATCAGAAACAAATAAACTAAGGAAACATATTTCCTCTCTCTCTCTCTCTCTTGTTTTTTTTTTTTTTCTCTCTCTCTCTCTCATGTTCTTCGTGTTCTTCATTAATCAGACTTAAACAATCTATGTTTCTTCAATTTTCACACTGTGCGTCAAATGTTTGTTAAAGTGAGTACTAAAGACATAAAACGTTTTGGTCTTGAAAAAGTAAAAGATTTTTCTGTTCCAAATTCTGTTTTTGATAACATGCTTAAATATTTTAAAGGACTGGAACCAGAAAACCTTTTTGATCAAAAACATTTTCAAAATAATAATAACAACATTACTGGGCATGTTTTGAGTTTTGATCAGTTTCTGAAACATAGCAAAAGCTTTGATCACTTTGAAAAGGTTTTAGAGCTTGAATTGAAACAAACTGATTTCTGTTTTAGAAAACCTTGTGATTTGTTTGCTAGAACTGAAGAGAAGAGTTTTATTGTGAATTATCCTAGGCATGATTTGATCACTGATGATTGTTTTGCATCCACATATGTCTTGAAAGAACCTAGGAAGTTGCATGAACCGAAATTGCATCATTCTGATTTTAGGTTTGAAAATTTGAAATCTACAAATATCTCTGAACTTGAGATTGATTGTTTGTGTGCTGAAAATAATTCTAAACGTGTAGTACTGTTCTTTGAGGATATTCTAGTTTATAACACTTTCTTTGATAAACCTGTTGCACAATTGAAACTAGAACTCTCACGCTACTGAATGTGTGAAATTGATCCTTGATGACATTTGGGTCTGTAATATTTTCTTTGATATGCATAATAGATGGAAGAGTCCTACTGTTTTGTGCTCTGGAGACATCCTTATCTATAATACTTTCTTTGACCTGATAACACACTTGACTTGTTCAAAACAAGCTGAGAAAGGTACAGGTGAAAAGAGGAGCTACATTGATCAGAGTATCAGTGATGAGTCTTTGGCTAAGTTGGAGAACCACCAAACAAATCTTGAAAACTGTCTAGTCGCCAGCTGTGATATAGGAGTTGTCAGAAGATCATATCTCGTCAACAAAAACGATTTAGGCCATGAAAACAACTGCATTAGAAACTTAACTCATCATGCTATCACGTCGATTTGGAATCATGTCCAAAGCTTCTCAGGTGAAAGAGTTATGGGTTCTACAAGTCAGGTGATCCCATCTCTGCTTTGTTTGAATTTTGCTAAGTTTAGAACATCTCAAACCTATCTATGACGACCAGGTGAGCATGCTAAGATAAGTGGTCATGTTTTCAATGATTCTTTTATCACTTTTCACACAGATATAATACTCTTGTTTTTATCAAAAGAGCCAAGTATAGATTTCAGGAAAGCTTTGAAGGGTGTAAGGAGAAGCTACAAGCATGAGGAAGATATGAGGTTCAAACCACCATATTTGGACCAGGATAAGCACCAAGGCGTCACTTGCTTCATCATCATCAAAGAAGCACCTCCAGACGCAACATACAAGCCAAAACCGAGCAGAAAAGGATTTGGACTATTGCTCTTACTCTAAGACAAAATTTTATGTGCTAACTTATTGTGTGTCAAAGAGCATGATGCAGGTTTGAGTAATGAATCAGGAATCAAACGGATCAGTCACTTCTACATATCCGAACCAATCAGCAACAATGGCTATCAAAGAGGCTTGCAAGGTAAGTGTAACCTTATTCTAAACTTTGATGTTACTAATTTGGTCCCCTCTATTGCAGGTAAAACAGATTTGAGGACAAATCTTTTTGAAGAGGGAGGGGATGATGTGATCATGGACCAGCTTACTAACGAGGACAGAGGGAGCTTAGATGATGTGATCATGGACCGGATCACTAAGAAGAACAAGGAGAGTCTAGATGAGCCACATGAAGCTACAATGCACCAGCAGCCTGGTGATGATGCCCTAGCCATTCTTGAAGGTCCCATGACTCGTTCCAGAGTCAAGAAGCTTAAAGAGAATGTTGTTGGATTACTCACTTCACATCCAGAACAGGAAAGTCTTGGACAAGGTCTGATCTGAGATGTCTTGATCACCATTCAAGCCATCTCTACATTAAGCTGAGTTAGTGTCTAGGCAAGACATGGGGTGCGTGCTCTTTTCCTTGCTTTTGGTTTTGTCCCACGAGGTTTTCCGGAGGAAGGTTTTTAACGAGGCCACAACTTGTCTTCACATCACTTAGGCCCTATCTCGGTCCAAGGCTAAAGAAGTTTACATTTTTATTTCATTTAAAAGCTTATGTTAAACTTAAACTATAGTTTCCTTTTTACTTAATTCCAAAACCCTAGAGAGCATGTTATCTGGTTTCTCCTTATTTAAACGGGTCTCTAAACCCTATTGTAATCATCCATATTTTAATCAACGAGTTATCTTTCTCCTTGACGGCTCTCTCTCTAAGAAAAGTTGTCGAGTTTCTTCTGGTGTGTAGTATCCAGGAACCTAAGGGTGTTTGCTTGGTGTGTCATATCCGAGTTATTCATCTAGGAGTATCAAGAGACCTTATCATCCCTCTTGTGTCTCCAATCGATCCACAACCTTGAAGAACTTAAGTCTCTGATTCGTTCTTGCAAGGATCTATCCATTCCCATCAACCAAAAAGCATCCTAGGGACGCATCAGGACTGCACCTTGTATGTCAAGAGAAAATCACAAATACTTTGTCACCTTCATTGATGAGAAGTCCAAGTACACATGGGTGACACTGATTAATTCAAAGGACAGGGTGCTGGAGGCTTTCAATAATTTCCAGAACCATGTCTCCAACCATTTCAATGCCAAGCTGAAAATTCTTAGGTCAGATAATGGTGGAGAGTACAGCAGTCAAGCATTCAAGCAATATCTGGCTCAGCATGGGATTATTCATCGGACCAGCTGCCCTTACATCCCTCAACAGAATGGAGTTGCTGAGAGGAAAAATAGGCACCTAATGGAGGTTGCAAGATCAATGATGTTTCACACTAATGTCCCAAAAAGGTTCTGGAGTGATGTTGTGATGTCTGCGAGCTATCTGATCAATAGGACTCCAACTAAATTCCTCAATGACCTGTCTCCTTTTGAGGTCCTAAACAATACCAAGCCACCTTTGGACCACTTGCGTGTGTTTGGGTGCCTATGTTTTGTGTTGATACCAGGGGAGCAGAGGAACAATCTTGATGCTAAAAGCTCAAAAGCTATGTTCATTGGATACTCACCAACACGAAAGGGTTATAAGTGTTATGATCCAATGTCAAGAAGGGTGTTAATATCAAGAGATGTGAAGTTTGTGGAGACAAAGAGATACTATGATGCGTCCCTAGGATGCTCTTTGGTTGATGGGGATGGATAGATACTTGCAAGAACGAATCAGAGACTCAAGTTCTTCAAGGTTGTGGATCGATTGGTGACACAAGAGGAATGATAAGATCTCTTGATACTCCTAGATGAATAACTCGGATATGACACACCAAGCAAATTATTGACACAAAGACATAGAAGGGATGATGAGATAAAGAAAGAATTAGCATCTGGTCAAGTTGAAGTATTCAAGTCCGTACAAGCTTGGAAAGCAAGGCATTCCGTACATACTTGCATCTCAAGCTACCAAGGCTCAACCTAACTTACCTTGGAAGACAAGGGAAGTTCAAACTCGCCCAGATCAACCTCAGAGAGTCAGGGAGCCGTTGGGAGCTTGTCTGAAGCAAGAATAGTATTTAAATGGAAGAGATCACATGTTCCTTTTAGGGTGTGGACCATTTGTGAAGGGTCACTATCCCTCTGCCAGGCCAGAATAGTTTATTATATTCTTCTTGTCTTGTTTCTCTTCATTTAGTCTATTTATATTGTATGCCTTAGACCAGAAATAATCAAGGAAAAGGGTTCCTTCTCTCTCTCTCTCTTTTGTACTCGAAATACCTCTCTCTCCCTCTCTCTCTCACGGATTCAACTCTCTCTCTCTCTGTTCTTGAACCTTTTCTTCTTTGTTCTTCACTGTTCTTCATTTACTTTCATGGTATCAGAGCATTAAGCTCCTAAACCTTTCATTTTCTTCCGCAAACACTCTCTATTCACTCCACTCTACCTTTCTATCCGATTACTTTCTGTTTATCTTGAAGAACATCCTTTTGTCCAGTGGATATTAGGTTTGTTCTTGCAAGTTTCTGGGCGGTTCTTCACCATTTCTCTTGTTTTCTCTTCATATCTTCATCATATAAAGAGATATTAGCTTGTTTGTGCTTGTTTTCTATCCTGTCCAGTGTTCAAAATTCAAATTTCTACCCAGTTCACTCTATTACCCACTGGACAATAACAAGTCAAAATGGAGCAACACAAGCAAATGGTCTTCCCAGTCACTCTAAAAGGTTTAAACTACCTTCTCTGGTCGAGATTGACCAAGACAGCCCTTGGTGGAAGAGGTCTATGGGAGCATATCACCTCAGGAGAAGCCCCAAGACAAATCACACAAGGAGAAGATGGCAGGGAGGTTGTAGTGACAGATGAAGCCAAATGGGTTCGAGAAGATCTCATGGTGCTGTCTGCCTTGCAAGGTTCCCTGGATGGTCCCATAATGGAAGCTTACTCCTACTGTGAGACAGCAAAGGAGTTGTGGGACACCTTACAAAAAGTCTATGGAAACACCTCAAACCTCAGCAGAGTCTTTGAAGTGAAGAAGGCAATCAACAACTTGCATCAGGAGGATATGGACTTTACCAAACACTTTGGAAAGTTCAGAGCACTGTGGGCTGAGCTTGAGATGCTGAGACCAAGCACCACTGATCCAACCATCCTGAATACAAGGCGTGAGGAGGACAAAGTATTTGGGTTACTCCTGACTCTTAATCCCACTTTCAATGATGTTATCAAACATATTTTAAGAGCTAAGGAGCTGCCCAGTCTGGATGATGTGTGTGCTCAACTACAGAAAGAACAAGGTTCTGATGGGCTGTTTGGTGGTAAAGGAGAGCTATTTATGGCCAATAAGGCTGAGAAGATGGAGACTGCTTCAGCAAACAAAGCTTACTATAAGCCAGGAAGGGATAAGCGCATGACTTGTGAGCATTGCAAGAAGCAAGGTCACTCCAAGAACAACTGCTGGATTCTCCATCCCCACCTCAGGCCACCTAAGTTCAACCAGACCAGGGTTCATGAAGCAAGAGCTCAAGACACACAGCCAGCCAATGTCTCCATGCGCATGGGAGAGGATGGAAGAGCCATGGTCTCAACAACACATGCGGTTGGGTCTACCTCTCAGGCCATACCACAACCTCCTAATGATGATGCCTTCATCCGCAAGTCAGACATTGAGGCCCTCATAAAGGCTCTCAATGCAAACTCTGGTAACACTAGTATTAATGCTTTAAATTCTATTCACACTGCATCACAAACTACTAGACCTTTGATAATTGACTCAGGAGCTTCTCATCACATGATTAGGGATGTTAAACTCATTAGTAATGTCAAACCAGCTCTAGGTAGTGTAGTGATTGCAAATGGTGATAGGATACCTATTGAAGGAATAGGAAATCTGAATCTGTTTAATAAAGAATCTCAAGCTTTTTACATGCCTACTTTCACATCTAATTTATTATCTGTTAAAAGAGCCACTAATGATCTTGATTGCAAGGTTATTTTTAGTCCTAATGATGTGTGCTTTCAGGATATTAAGACCAGTAAGATGCTGGGAAAAGGTGTGAGCAAGGGAGAGCTGTATTTGCTTGAGGAAACCAAGCTTAGATCAGATTCTACTTGTGCTTTTAATTCTGCTTCTGTTTTAGTTAGTGATGTGTTATGGCATGCTAGATTGGGTCACCCTCACTCTCGTGCTTTAGGACTGATGTTACCTAATCTATCTTTTAAAAATGAAACCTGTGAGGCTTGTATCCTTGGTAAACACTGCAAATCTGTTTTTCCTAAGTCTTTAACCATCTATGAGAATTGCTTTGATCTAGTCCATTCTGATGTGTGGACAGCACCCTGTGCATCTAGAGAAAATCATAAGTACTTTGTTACTTTCATAGATGAAAAATCAAAGTATACTTGGCTCACACTGATTCAAAGCAAAGATAGAGTTTTAGAAGCATTTATCAACTTCCAAAACTATGTAACTAACCATTTCAATTCCAAGATAAAAAATTTCAGGTCTGATAATGGTGGAGAGTATACAAGCCATGCCTTCAAACACCACTTAGCAAAACATGGGATTATTCATCAAACAAGCTGCCCATATACACCACAACAAAATGGAGTGGCTGAGAGGAAGAATCGCCACCTTATGGAGGTTGCAAGGAGCATGATGTTTCACACCAATGTTCCTAAGAGATTTTGGGGAGATGCTGTAGTGGCAGCATGCTATCTAATCAATAGGATCCCAACCAAAATCCTCCAAGACACTTCCCCATTTCAGGTACTGAATAAAGTAAAACCTCCTATTGATCATTTGCGTGTGTTTGGGTGTGTGTGCTATGTCTTGACACCAGGTGAGCAGAGAAACAAGCTAGATCCCAAGAGTGTTAAGGCAATGTTTCTTGGATATTCTCATACCCAAAAAGGGTACAAGTGCTACTCACCAGAATCAAGAAGAGTAATGGTCTCCAGGGATGTCAAGTTTGTGGAATCAAAGGGGTACTATGATGAGAAGAGTTGGGAAAACCTTAAGGACCTCTCACATGGATCATCTGATAGGGCAAGCAACCTGAGAACCATTCTGGAAAGTTTAGGCATCAGTCAGTCCTCAAGCAATGAGGAACCAAGGAGACCCTCTCCTACTCCAGTGGCTGAGGGAACTAGAGCAGCTGAACCAAGTGTCGAGCCAGTCCATCCTGATCCTGAGGGGGGCAGAGAATCTGAATCACAACAACAAAGACAAGAGGATGATTCAGAGACAGCACATGATCAAGATGGACTACATGAATTTGATCAGTCCAGTGAAGATCAAGAACAGGAAGAACATGTAGAGACAGTGGTAGAAGAGCAACAGATTCAACCATTGAGGAGAAGTACCAGAGTGAAGCACCATCCATCCAATTGGAAGAACACCAGAGTATACTTCAACAGCAATGCAGTAGCTCATCCCATACAAGCGACCTGCTCAATGGCATACTATCCTCAAGAACACCAAGCCTTTATAAGTAATCTGGATCAAGAGTACATTCCGAGGTCATATGAAGAGGCAATGGAGCTGGAGGAATGGAGAGCCTCAGTTGAAGATGAGATCAATGCTATGATCAAGAATGATACATGGTATGAAGCTGAGCTTCCCAAAGGCAAGAAAGCAGTGACAAGTCGTCTGATCTTCACCATCAAGTATCTAGCAAATGGAAAACCAGAAAGGAAGAAGACAAGACTTGTGGCAAGGGGCTACACCCAGGTCTATGGAGAAGACTACCTAGACACATTTGCTCCAGTGGCTAAGCTTCACACCATAAGAATTGTTCTTGCTTTGGCAGTCAACTTGGAATGGGGTTTATGGCAAATGGATGTCAAGAACGCCTTTCTTCAAGGGGAATTAGAAGATGAAGTATATATGCGTCCCCCTCCTGGTTTAGAGAGCATGGTAAAACCAGGAAACGTATGGAGGCTGAAGAAGGCTATCTATGGATTAAAACAATCTCCTAGAGCCTGGTATCACAAACTGAGCACAACCTTGAATGGAAGAGGGTTTAGGAAGTCAGAGGCAGACCATACTCTGTTCACACTCTCAGGACAGCAAGGGATTGTGGTTATCCTGGTCTATGTTGATGATATAATCATCACAGGAAATGACAAGGAAGGTATCACCTCAACTAAGTCTTTTCTTAAATCTGCATTTGACATCAAAGATTTAGGTGAGCTAAAGTACTTCCTAGGGATTGAAATATGCCGCTCTAAAGAGGGGCTTTTCTTATCTCAAAGGAAGTACACACTTGATCTTTTGAATGAGGCAGGAAAGCTTGGAGGAAGAGTAGCCAAAACTCCTCTTGAAGAAGGATACAAAGTATTGCGTGAGGGGGAGATGGAAGATGGATTGTTTGAAGATGTCAAGCTCTATAGGAAAATTGTTGGAAAACTAATCTACTTAACCATTACAAGACCAGATGTTTGCTTTGCTGTGAATCAAGTCAGCCAGCATATGCAAGACCCAAAAATTCATCACTGGAATATGGTGGAAAGGATCTTGAGGTATCTAAGGGAATCTCCAGGTCAAGGTGTATGGATGGGATGCAACAGGAGCACAAAAATTGTTGGATATTGTGATGCAGATTGGGCTGGTGATAGAGTAGACATGAGGTCTACAACAGGCTATTGTACTTTCATTGGAGGCAACTTAGTCACTTGGAAGAGCAAGAAGCAAAAGGTTGTATCATGTTCAAGTGCTGAGGCAGAGTATAGAGCAATGAGGAAGCTTACAAGTGAGCTCATTTGGATCAGGAACCTGCTTAGAGACTTGGGCATAGAGACTACATCACCAATCACAATGCATTGTGATAATCAGGCAGCTATCCATATAGCCTCAAACTCTGTGTTTCATGAGAGGACAAAGCACATTGAGGTGGATTGTCACAAGGTGAGACAAGCTGTGGAGCAACAGATCATATTACCTTGCTACACAAGGAGTGAAGATCAACTAGCAGATATCTTCACCAAGGGAGCAAGCACCAAAGTTTGTGAGTCCATCCATCCAAGGTTGGGACTCATAGACTTGTCCAGATCATGATCCTCTTAGCCATGAAGCATCTACTCTTTTTCCTTTGTGTGTTTTTATCCCATTGGGTTTTGCACACAAAGGTTTTAATGAGGGATGTCTTCATGGAATCCAAGCTTAACCATGCTGTATGGCTAAGCTTGAGGGGGAGTATTGACACAAAGACATAGAAGGGATGATGAGATAAAGAAAGAATTAGCATCTGGTCAAGTTGAAGTATTCAAGTCCGTACAAGCTTGGAAAGCAAGGTATTCCGTACATACTTGCATCTCAAGCTACCAAGGCTCAACCTAACTTACCTTGGAAGACAAGGGAAGTTCAAACTCGCCCAGATCAACCTCAGAGAGTCAGGGAGCCGTTGGGAGCTTGTCTGAAGCAAGAATAGTATTTAAATGGAAGAGATCACATGTTCCTTTTAGGGTGTGGACCATTTGTGAAGGGTCACTATCCCTCTGCCAGGCCAGAATAGTTTATTATATTCTTCTTGTCTTGTTTCTCTTCATTAAGTCTATTTATATTGTATGCCTTAGACCAGAAATAATCAAGGAAAAGGGTTCCTTCTCTCTCTCTCTCCTTTGTACTCGAAATACCTCTCTCTCCCTCTCTCTCTCACGGATTCAACTCTCTCTCTCTCTGTTCTTGAACCTTTTCTTCTTTGTTCTTCACTGTTCTTCATTTACTTTCACAAACACCCTTAGGTTCCTGGATACTACACACCCGAAGAAATTCGACAACTTTTCTAGAGAGAGAGCCGTCAAGGAGAAAGAAAACTCATTGATTAAAAGATGCTTAGTACAATAGGGTTTAGAGACCCGTTTAAATAAGGAGAAACCAGAGAACATGCTCTCTAGGGTTTCGGAAATAAGTAAAAAGGAAAACTATAGTTTAAAGATAACATAAGCTTTAAAATGAACTAAAATGTAAACTTCTTTAGTGTTGGACCGAGATAGAGCCTAAGTGATGTGAAGACAAGTTGTGGCCTCGTTAAAAACCTTCCTCCGGAAAACCTCGTGGGACAAAACCAAAAGCAAGGAAAAGAGCACGCACTCCATGTCTTGCCTAGACACTAACTCAGCTTGATGTAGGGATGGCTTGAATGGTGATCAAGACATCTCGGATCAGACCTTGTCCAAGACTTTCTTGTTGTGGATGTTAAGTGAGTAATCCAACAACATTCTCTTTAAGCTTCTTGACTCTGGAACGAGTCATGGGACCTTCAGGAATGACTAGAGCATCATCACCAGGTTGCTTGTGCAATGTGGCTTCTTGTGGTTCATCTAGACTCTCCTTGTTCTCCTTAGTGATCCGGTCCATGATCACATCATCCCCTCCCTCTTGATAGGGATTTGTCCTCAAATAAGGTTCATCTACAGCAAAAGGAGCCAAGTCAGTGACATTGAAGCTATTTGATACATCATACTTACCTTGGAGATCAAGTTTGTAGGCATTGTCATTGATCTTGTGGATGATCTTGAAGGGTTCATCAACCCTTGGCATCATCTTGGACTTCCTCTCGTTGGGGAACCTATCCTTCCTCAGGTGCAACCAAACTTGGTCACCTACTTCAAAGGTTCTCACACGTCTCCCCTTGTTGGCTTGCTTCTCATAAAGCTTGGTTTTCTGCTCAATGTTTTGTCTAGCTTTCTCATGGATCCGTTGGACCATCTCTGCTTTCTTCTTGCCATCTAGACTGATCCTTTCACACTTAGGTAAAGGCATTAGATCGAAAGGAGAGGTTTTATTGAACCCATAAACAATCTCAAAAGGTGAATACTTAGAAGCAGAATGCATAGCATGATTGTATGCAAATTCACAGTGTGGTAAGTATTCTTCCCAAGTTCTTAAGTTCTTTCTAATGAATACACGCAGGAGTGTTCCTAAGGTTCTATTAACTACTTCAGTTTGTCCATAAGTTTGTGGATGACATGTAGTAGAAACTTAGTGTCTATATCAGAAACTATAGTTCTAGGCATGCCATGCAAACGAAACTCTTCCTTAAAGAACAGGTTAGCAACGTGCAATGCATCATCAGTTTTATGACATGCTATGAAATGTGCCATCTTAGAGAACCTATCTACAACAACAAAGATTGAATCCTTGCCGGTTCTAGTCCTAGGTAATCCAACGATAAAGTCCTTGGAAATGTCATTCCAGGGATGGTGTGGAATGGGTAAAGGAGTATACAAACCTTGGGATTGGACTTGAGATTTGGTATGCTTGCAAGTAGCACACCTCCCACAGATTCTCTCCACATCTCTCTTCATGTGCGGCCAATAGAAGTGATCCTGCAAAACTTTTAAGGTCTTTGCAATCCCAAAGAGTCCCATTAGACTGCCCCCATGGGATTCCCTGACAAAAAGATCTCTCAAAGAGCAGTTAGGCACACACAATCTATTGTCATAAAACAAGAAGCCTTCTTGTCTAAAGTAATACCCTGCAGCAAACTTCTCACAAGAAGCATATGCTTCCTTGAAATCATGGTCAGTATCATACATATCCTTTATCTGCTCAAACCCAAGTAACTTAGCATCTAAAGTGGTCAAGAGAACATACCTCCGAGATAGTGCATCAGCAACTATGTTCTCCTTACTTTTTTTATACTTGATCACGTATGGGAAGGTCTCAATGAACTCAACCCACCTTGCGTGTCTCTTACTAAGCTTACTCTGCCCTTTTAGATACTTTAGGGACTCATGATCAGTGTGTATGACAAACTCCTTGGGTCACAAGTAATGTTGCCACGTTTGTAATGCCCTCACCAAGGCATAGAGTTCTTTGTCATAGGTTGCATAGTTGAGAGTGACTCCTCCAAGCTTCTCACTGAAGTATGCTATAGGTTTCCTATCCTGCATCAACACAACACCAATTCCAATTCCTGAGGCATCACATTCTATTTCAAACGTTTTAGTAAAGCCAGGAAGCATAAGAAGAGGTGATTGAGTAAGCTTCTCTTTTAGGCTCTGGAAAGCCTTCTCTTGTGCTTATCCCCACTTGAATCCGACATCCTTCTTTATCACTTCAGTCAAGGGAGCCGCAATGGTGCTAAAGTCTCTCACAAATCGCCTATAGAACCCAACAAGCCCATGGAAACTCCTCACTTCTCCTACTGTGGTTGGACTCGGCCAGTCTTTGATGGCTTTGATCTTCTCCTCATCGACCTTAACTCCATCTGCACTCACAACAAAGCCTAGGAAAACCAAGTTATCCGTGCAAAAGGTGCACTTCTTCAAGTTGGCATAAAGCTTTTCATTCCTTAAAACATTCAGGACAGCCCTAAGATGTTCTAGATGTTCTTCTAAGTTCTTGCTATATACTAAGATGTCATCAAAGTATACTACAACAGAAATGCCTATGAATGATCTAAGAACATGATTCATTAACCTCATGAATGTACTAGGTGCATTGGTTAATCCAAATGGCATAACTAACCACTCATATAATCCATGTTTAGTTTGAATGCAGTTTTCCATTCATCTCCTTCTTTCATCCTAATCTGATGATAACCACTTTTTAAATCTATCTTAGAAAAGATGCAAGAACCATGCAATTCATCAAGCATATCATCAAGTCTAGGGATAGGATGGCGATACTTCACTGTGATGTTATTGATTGATCTACAATCAACACACATACGCCATGTACCATCCTTCTTAGGCACTAGGAGCACTGGTACAGCACATGGGCTCAAACTCTCTCGGATATAGCCCTTCTCCATGAGTTTCTCTACTTGTCTTTGCAACTCCTTGGTCTCAACCAGGTTTTTTCTGTATGCTGGACGGTTTGGAAGTGTAGATTCTGGAACAAAGTCTATCTGGTACTCAATCCCTCTCAAAGGTGGTAAACCAATGGGATTGTCTTCTGGAAATACATCTTGAAACTCCTGCAAAAGAGAAACCATTTCACTCGGATACACCGGTATAGAATCTGTTAAGTTCAAAAGATTTTCTTTAAACACAAGTAAGATAGCAGATTGTTTAGAGTAGAGAGTTCTTTTGATATCACCCATGTTAGCATAGAAGTTTGGCTGCTTAGTTCTAGCCGGTTTTAGATCAATCTCCTTCTTCTTTTGGAGTTGAATCTGATCTTGTTGAACTTCCTTAGGTGTCAAGGGAACCAGGGTGGTGGTGCGTCCCTTGAACTCAAAGGAGTGCTTGTTGGTGAAGCCATCATGGATAACTCGGCGATCAGATTGCCATAGGCAACACATCACACAAGACTTCATCTTCATATCTCCCTATGGCTAAAGGAATGAGCACTTGACTTGAAACCTTCATGGTGCCTTCTTCATTCAGCCATTGTAGCCGGTAAGGTTTGGGATGCTTCTGAACCATCAATCCCAACTTCTTGACCATAGTTTCACTCGCAGCATTCACACAACTGCCTCCATCAACAATGAGGCTGCACACTTTTCCTTGGACCAAGCACCGGGTGTAGAATAGGTTCTCACGTTGCTCTAGCTCCTCAGCCTTGTTTTGCAAGCTTAGAATCCTTCTAGCTACTAAAATCTTCCCCTGGACAGGTCCTTCTTCATGTTCCTCTTCACTCTCTTCTTGGTCAGAGTCAGGGTTGTCATCTTCTGAGGCATACTCTCCATCTTCCAGCAAGATCATGACTCTGGTACATTCATTGGCATAATGACCTCTTCCTTGGCACTTGAAACACTTGACATCATGAGCTCTGGAACTAGAAGCTTCAACCTTGCCTTTGCCCTTGTCAAGAGCACTGCTTGGCTTGGTTTCTTCTCTCGGATAGGCCTTGCTGTCCTTCTGGAACGGTTTAGACTCCTTAGGCTAAGGTGACTTCTCTTCCTTGGTGTTGTGTAACCGGTTAGAGCCGTAGTGGTTGCATGAATGTCCCTTCCTCTTGAGCTGTTGTTCCACAAGAATAGCCTTGTGTAGCATCTCTTCAAGCTCCACATAATGTTGCATCTCAACATTGTCTGTATCTCTCGGTTCAAACCACATAGGAACCTTGACATGGTTGCTTCTCTATCTTCTGATATGCTAGCTCTTAGCATGAGCAACTCCATCTCCTGGTAATACTCCTCCACTGATCTTGAACCTTGGGTAAGTTTCCTGAGCCGGTGGTGCAAGTCTCTGTGGTAATGACTTGGAACAAACCTCTTGCGCATGATAGACTTCATCTCTGTCCAAGTCTCTACTGGTTCTTCTCCATTCCTCCTACGAGTTGTGATGTACTGATCCCACCAACTTAGAGCATATTCATAGAACTCAGTGGCAGCAATCTGAATCTTCTTGTGGTTTGTGTACTGCTTACACAGAAAGACTAACTCAATCTTCTTCTCCCACTCAAGGTAGGCATCCGGATCAGCTTTGCCATGGAATGGGGGTATCTTTATCTTCAAACCAGCAAGCTCATCTCCCTGGTTCATCCTTCTTTCTTGGACACGCCTATGTCTTCTTTGGATTTGTCTTGAGGATGAACTGAGGTGTTCATACTCATTGTCCGTCTCCTCATAACCAGCATGCTCTTGACGAGTTGCATGAGGTCTCTCTTCTCTCCTAGTCTCTCGGTTTGGAACTTGACTAGTAGCTCTCCTGATGTCTTCTCTGAGCTCTCTCCGGATGTCATTGAGGTTGGTCCTCATCATCTCGGTCATGGTTGCCACCATGTTCTGATTAAGTTGAGCCGACATAGCCTCCATGAGAAGCTTGTTCTTCCTGACGAGTGCAGCTTCTTCTTCAGACTCGGATCCCATGCTTCCTGCACAAAGGTAAACAATATAACCAGTAAAATGTTTCTAGGTAACAAGACAAGCAAAAAGGAAAAAGGAGAAGACCAAATCAAGCTTGTTTTGAAAGACAAAAGCAAAAAGGAAAAAATCGGCTAGGTAAAAAGGAATAGGGTTTCCGCCTACCAAGCAAAAAGGAAAAATCCTTTAAACTTTGTCTAATCTTCTCTAAGGTTTTCTAGCACCCTAACAGCCTTAATCAACTCGTGTTCAAGGTGATTAACAAGATTAACAGATGAAACAAAGTGATCTAAAAAGCAAAGACTTATGCGGCTAGGGTTTCTCTCTCTAGGGTTTCCGCAAAGCAAAAAGGAAAAAGTTTAAACCCTTGTCTAATCTCTTATGAAACTCGAGCAGCCCTACACAGATTAGTTCTACTGCTTATTCAAGATGATAGAGATGAAAACGGATGAAACAAAAAGAAAAAGAGAGAAAACGAGTACTTCCCAACCAAAGTTGCTCTGATACCACTTGATGTGTCCCTAGGATGCTCTTTGGTTGATGGGGATGGATAGATCCTTGCAAGAACGAATCAGAGACTCAAGTTCTTCAAGGTTGTGGATCGATTGGTGACACAAGAGGGATGATAAGATCTCTTGATACTCCTAGATGATTAACTCGGATATAACACACCAAGCTAACACCCTTAGGTTCCTGGATACTACACACCAGAAGAAACTCCACAACTATTCTAGAGAGAGAGCCGTCAAGGAGAAAGAAAACTCGTTGATTAAAAAATGCTTGAGTACAATAGGGTTTAGAGACCCGTTTAAATAAGGAGAAACCAGAGAACATGCTCTCTAGGGTTTCGGAAATAAGTAAAAAGGAAACTATAGTTTAAGTTTAGCATAGGCTTTAAAATGAAATAAAATGTAAACTTCTTTAGTCTTGGACCGAGAGAGGGCCTAAGTGATGTGAAGACAAGTTGTGGCCTCGTTAAAAACCTTCCTCCGGAAAACCTCGTGGGACAAAACCAAAAGCAAGGAAAAGAGCACGCACCCCATGTCTTGCCTAGACACTAACTCAGCTTGATGTAGAGATGGCTTGAATGGTGATCAAGACGTCTCGGATCAGACCTTGTCAAAGCTTTCTTTTTGTGGATGTGAAGTGAGTAATCCAACAATATTCTCTTTAAGCTTCTTGACTCTGGAACGAGTCATGGGACCTTCAGGAATTGTTAGAGCATCATCACCAGGTTGCTGGTGCAATGTGGCTTCTTGTGGTTCATCTACACTCTCCTTGTTCTCCTTAGTGATCCGGTCCATGATCACATCATACTATGAGCAGAAGAGTTGGGATGATTTGAAGGATTTATCTCAAGCATAAGAGAAAGCCAAAAACCTCAGGATCATACTGGAGAATCTTGGTATTGTGATGCAATCCAGGACGAGTCAACCTTAGAGGAACCTGATGATGAACCTGAATGGATGCAAGAATCAAGTTATTATCAAGAAGATGGCGTGGATCAGGCCCAAAATGAAGATGTCTCAGCCCAAAAGAAGCCCAAATACCAGAAAGAAGATCCATTTGTCATATCTGTTGGGCCCATCACGAGATCCAAGGCCAAGAAACTAATTAAGAAGATTGTTGGCCTTATTCAGAACCAAGAAAGTGAAAAAGAGATCCTTGGCCCAATCACCACCATCCCAACCACCTTCAATTATTCTGCTGTTTCCTATAACAGCTAGTTTATTTATGTTTTTGTTTTATTTCTTTTCCCTAGGTGCTCATGCATGAAACTACAACTCTCAAGGCCCTCATGCACGAGTTGCTCTTGATTTTCCCTTTAAATTGTTGTTTTGTTTCAGTTCTGAACTCAATCATCATTTTTATCAAAAACTCTTTTCTTCTTGGTGATTCATTTGTTCTTTGAACAACTTGATTGTGAGGTGTGTGAACCCAAAACAATCAACAGGCTCTCAAACTGACTGGTGTGTCGAATCCAGAGTGAGAGAGAGGAGTATCTGAGGCCATTTCGCAAACTCAGTGTATCAATCCATCGATTCCCCTTCAACCCAGCCATATATCAACCCTATTTCGTCCATCAAACCAATATCCATCAAAACCTTCATCTTTCAATCTGTTACAAAGTAGATCCAACCAAAATCAGAGTGGAAATCCTTGGGAAGAAGTCATTAAGTCGTATCAGAGCAACCACTCCGTCGATCTACCAGTTCTGGGTTATTTTTAAATCTCTAATCTATCAAAGTCTGAAACTTTCTGGGATTTCAAGTTCATATCTTTGGGATTTCGAATTCATCTTTTATTCTGGGTATTTCTGTTCTTATAAATCTCTTATCTTTCTATCTGTTTGCAAGTGAGCCAGATTTGATTAAAATATCCCCAGGAGAAATCGGGTTCAGTCTAGGAGAAATCGGACTGAGGTTTGGTAAAATCACTTGCTCATCCAAAATCTTGCAATCTGTCTATCTTTCTCTTTTCTTTGGGTTTTTGGGTTTCTGCAGTTTCATTTGATTGGGTTGGTTACAGAACTTTTGAATCACCTTCACCACAAAACTTGAGAGAACAAAGGAGGATCGTGAGAGAAAGAGTGAGTTCTGTGTTTTGCTAAAGTTTGTTGATTTTGCAGGAACCATGTCAGGCGACAACAATAATCAAGCAGAGGAGACAAGACCTACTGTCAATATTAATCCTTTTCAGATGCAGGCTCTGATTGCTGAGATTACCAAGCAGGTCACATATAACTTGACAAAAAGAGAAGAGGAAGCCAATGAGTTCTTTTATGGAACTAGACAACCTAGAAACAGAGCTGCTGACCACCCTGCAAGAAGAACCAGAGGAGAAGCAAGAGAGGATGATTCCGATGATGCTTATTCATCTTCAGGAAGGAGTGATGTTAGATCCAGGAGAAGCTACAACCCACGACCAAGAACTGATGATAACCTGGGTAATATCAAGCTGAGAATTCCACCTTTCCTTGGTAAGAATGATCCTGATGCTTACATGGAGTGGGAAAGAAAAATGGAGTTAGTTTTTGAGTGCCAAAACTACACTGAAGAGAAGAGAGTGACGCTTGCTGCAACTGAGTTTAGTGGATATGCAGTCAACTGGTGGGAACAGATTATGCACAAGAGAAGACACACTGGAATGGCTCCAGTTACTTCCTGGTACGAGATGAAGACTCTCATGAAGGCTAGATTTGTTCCAAGTCACTATGGCAGAGATCTCCATCAAAAACTCAGAAGACTGACTCAAGGAACTAAGAATGTTGAAGATTACTTCCAGGAGATGGAAACTCTCATGATCAAGGCCAATGTTAATGAAGATGATGAATCAACCATGGCAAGGTTTCAAGGAGGCTTGAACAGAGAAGTGCAGGATCGGCTAGAGATGCAAGAGTTCAACACCATGGAGGAACTTCTTCACAAAGCAGTGCTTATTGAGCAACAGAACAAGAGGAAGTCCTATACCAGAAACCAGCATGGATCATCTTCTAAACCAGCCTACAACAAAGAAGAGAAGGCTTTCAACAAGCCAAAAGAGGAGACTAAGACTTCTGGAAATGGCAGAGATGAAAAAGGAAAAACTCCAGCCACGAGAACCAGAGATGTGAAGTGTTTTAAATGTCATGGCATTGGACATTATGCCAATGAGTGCTCAAACAAGAAGCTGATGATCCTGCTTGAGAATGGAGAGTATGAATCTGAAGAAGAGAAACTCTTGATTGATACTGATGAAGAAAACATGGATTATCCAGTAAAAGGAGAGCTACTGGTTACTAGGAGAACTTTGAGTGTGAAGCAAAACGAAGAAGAGCAGAACCAGCGTGAGAACCTGATCCATACTAGATGTCAGATTCAAGACAAGGTTTGCAGCTTAATTATTGATGGAGGAAGTTGCACCAATGTGGCGAGCTCATCCCTGGTTGAGAAGCTTAATCTGAAGGTTCAGAAACACCCAAAGCCTTACACTCTGCAGTGGCTTAGTGAAGATGGAGATTTGAAAGTCCAGAAGCAAGTTAAGGTTCCTATCACCATTGGAAGATATGCAGATAAAGTATTGTGTGATGTTCTTCCTATGGATGCTGGACATATTCTCTTAGGGAGACCTTGGCAGTATGATCACAAGGTGTTGCATGATGGCTTCACAAATCGCCACTCCTTTGAGCACCAAGGAAAGAAGATCACATTAGTCCCACTGTCACCTCACGAAGTTCACCTTGACCAGGTACAACTGAAAAACAAAAGAGAGGCTGACAAGGAACAGAAGGTAAGAAACTCCAATTTATTTGTCAAGAATGTTGAGGTTAAAAGAAACATGTATGCTCAGCAGTGGTGCGACCTGGATCAGCTTCAAATCTATGCTCTGGAAGTCAATGCACGTCTCAGAAAGAATATGGGCCATAGCACAGCTTAATGGGCTTATTGGGGAGCTTATTGGCCTTATTCATGAGGTATTGAACCGACAGAAAGTTATGGGCCTTGATGAGGCCTTTATAAAGATAGGAATGACTATGGACCAACATGGACGTCTAGTATTCAACCTGATTGACCAAGGAATTTATGGAAGGAAGCTGGTTGGGCAGGAAATGAAATGGATGGTCTGGCATGATCGAGAAATGGACGAGTCAAACCGACATGGCCGAGAAATGAGTTGGAAATGGAAGATGAAGAACCAGAGCTGGAAATGGATTATCAGGAGTATTTTCATCATCCAAATGAGCTTAAGGAGGTACTTGGTTGTAGCAGAAACAAGATGGATGGAGCCCAAGCAAGAGTTGTTCGAAAAGGCCTTTATCGGCCCAAAAAGTGGAAAGACAAGCCAGCTTGGATTATGATTGGGCCAAGAAGATTAACCACGTCTAATATGGTTTATTTTAAGTTTATTTATGATTTTTACTAAGTGTAAACCAATTGCAATTTGGTTTAGGGTTAGTAAACCAATTAGGAATAGGTTTAGACTAAACCAACTTGGTTTAGGTTTAGGGTTTTTTTTAGCATAGGATTTCGTTTTCTTCTTTCTTATTTATGTACCCACGAGCCTCCATGTAAACAATCAACCATTATTCAATAAACTTAAGCTTTTGCTCAAACAAATCGTCTCTTAGGAGACTTCTCTATTCTTGTTCACGTTGGTGAACAGTTTTATATCACACTAAGGAAGAGTTGTTGCAGGAAGGGAAAGGATCTACTAAGAAAGCTGAGCTGAGCAGTGATTATGAGAATGTACAGGAGGCAAGCAGGAGGAAAAAACATGCTTATTTGCAGAGCCAACGATTCCAAGATGACTTGAGAAGAAATTTGCTTCAAGCTTTCGAGGGTTTGATAATTATTGTACCAACAAAGCCAGATCGTGAGCCACTGAAACCTCCTGATCTAAATCCACCTGAGGAAGCACGAGCTGTAGAAGCAAAGAAAGTTGTTTTTGATCAGTTTGGGTCGTGGTCTAAGCTACCTTTAAAACAGGCTGAGGAGGAAGAGGAGATGGAGTCAAAACCGGCAATTTCTTTTCAGGAACAACACTTGGATGATCAACTGAAACAAGAGGAGAGATCAACAGTTATGTGTGTTCACGTGCGTGGTCAAAACCAAGCTGAAGTAGGAGTAGTTGGTGGATCATCTAGAGCTACTGATTTAGTGCTTGAAGATTTGGTTTATCAAGGTGATGCTGAAACTGTCTCTTCTGATCAACTAGCCAAACCTCTTGTGTGGGTTCAGAGACATCTCGTGGATCATCTAAGGTTTGTCAAGGGTCTGCAACAAGTTGTTTTTGAACCAGGAGGAAGCTTGTGTTTGCATAAAAGCATTAACAACAATCTGATCCAAATAGCAGCAGCATTGAAGCTCGACTTGAAAGGGTTATTGCATGAACAGAGAGAACCAATGCTTGTTTCTGGTTTATCCAAGCTGATATCACGTTTACAGAAGTCTAAGGTCAAGGCTTTTGTTTGGTATCAGTGGAGAGAAGGTCAATCAGAAGCAATGAGATCTGAACTAAACAAGGAGCAGAAATTGCTTGCTCTAAGTGTTACTTGTAATGAGCAGAGTCCAGTGAAGCCTCTAGGACGTGTGAAGGATTTACAAAGCTTTGTGTTTGAGCCTGGAGGGGAGATAAACGTGCACAAGAGCTTTAACAACACCATGTTCCCAAGAGAAACAAATAAGCTGAGATTCGACCATCTTTTCACCCTTGAAGAGCTGGATTTGAGGACAAATCCTTTTAAAGGAGGAGGGAATGGTGCGACCTGGATCAGCTTCAAATCTATGCTCTGGAAGTCAATGCACGTCTCAGAAAGAATATGGGCCATAGAACAGCTTAATGGGCTTATTGGAGAGCTTATTGGCCTTATTCATGAGGTATTGGACCAACAGAAAGTTATGGGCCTTGATGAGGCCTTTATAAAGATAGGAATGACTATGGACCAACATGGACGTCTAGTATTCAACCTGATTGACCAAGGAATTTATGGAAGGAAGCTGGTTGGGCAGGAAATGAAATGGATGGTCTGGCATGATCGAGAAATGGACGAGTCAAACCGACATGGCCGAGAAATGAGTTGGAAATGGAAGATGAAGAACCAGAGCTGGAAATGGATTATCAGGAGTATTTTCATCATCCAAATGAGCTTAAGGAGGTACTTGGTTGTAGCAGAAACAAGATGGATGGAGCCCAAGCAACAGTTGTTCGAAAAGGCCTTGATCGGCCCAAAAAGTGGAAAGACAAGCCAGCTTGGATTATGATTGGGCCAAGAAGATTAACCACGTCTAATATGGTTTATTTTAAGTTTATTTATGATTTTATTAAGTGTAAACCAATTGCAATTGGGTTTAGGGTTAGTAAACCAATTAGGAATAGGTTTAGACTAAACCAACTTGGTTTAGGTTTAGGGTTTTTTTAGCAGAGGATTTCGTTTTCATCTTTCTTATTTATGTAGCCACGAGCCTCCATGTAAACAATCAACCATTATTCAATAAACTTAAGCTTTGGCTCAAACAAATCGTCTCTTAGGAGACTTTTTCTATTCTTGTTCACATTGGTGAGCAGTTTTATATCACACTAAGGAAGAGTTAAACCTTCTGTGATCCATCCTAGACATCAAGCAGGACTCCCCTGTGTCTTAGGAGTAGCTAAACATCTTTAGAGCATCTCATAGTTCTTAGGAGAAGACCATCTCCATCATATATCATTCATCCACGCCCCCTTCAAGTGATCCAGGGAGAGACAGCCATTCCAGGGCCGTACCAAGCAGGCTATGATCTTGTTTGTTTACAAGAGAACACTAATCTCATCTCCTGACAGTGCACCGGCTATTCCGAGTGAGTTTGATTTTATTTTGCAGGAGTATGGTGATGTCTTTGCAGAGGAAAATGTCCAAGGTCTGCCTCCAATTCGTGGCATAGAACATCAGATTGATTTCGTGCCAGGAGCTTCCTTACCAAACAGACCAGCTTATCGTTCCAACCCTGTAGAAACATTGGAGCTTCAAAGACAAGTTACTGAGCTTATGGATAAAGGACACATCAGAGAGAGCCTCAGCCCTTGTGCTGTCCCTGTGCTGCTTGTTCCAAAGAAGGATGGCACCTGGAGAATGTGTGTAGACTGTCGAGCCATCAACAACATCACGGTAAAGTACAGACATCCCATTCCTCGTCTTGATGATATGCTAGATGAACTTCATGGTTCTTGCTATTTTTCTAAAATTGATTTGAAAAGTGGGTATCATCAGATCAGAATGAAAGAGGGGGATGAATGGAAAACTGCTTTTAAAATAAAAAAAGGCTTGTATGAGTGGCTTGTGATGCCATTTGGTTTAACAAACGCCCCTAGCACTTTTATGAGACTCATGAATCATTTTTTGAGATCTTACATAGGGTTGTTTGTTGTGTTTTTGATGTGATCATGGACCGGATCACTAAGGAGAACAAGGAGAGTCTAGATGAACCACAAGAAGTCACATTGCACCAGCAACCTGGTGATGATGCTCTAGCCATTCCTGAAGGTCCCATGACTCGTTCCAGAGTCAAGAAGCTTAAAGAGAATGTTGTTGGATTACTCACTTCACATCCACAACAAGAAAGTCTTGGACAAGGTCTGATCCGAGATGTATTGATCACCATTCAAGCCATCTCTACATCAAGCTGAGTTAGTGTCTAGGCAAGACATGGGGTGCGTCCTCTTTTCCTTGCTTTTGGTTTTGTCCCACAAGGTTTTCCGGAGGAAGGTTTTTAACGAGGCCACAACTTGTCTTCACATCACTTAGGCCCTCTCTCGGTCCAAGACTAAAGAAGTTTACATTTTTATTTTATTTTAAAGCCTATGTTAAACTTAAACTATAGTTTCCTTTTTTCTTATTTCCGAAACCCTAGAGAGCATGTTCTCTGGTTTCTCCTTATTTAAACGGGTCTCTAAACCCTATTGTACTCAAGCATCTTTAAATCAACGAGTTATCTTTCTCTCTTGACGGCTCTCTCTCTAGAATAGTTGTCGAGTTTCTTCTGGTGTGTAGTATCCAGGAACCTAAGGGTGTTTGCTTAGTGTGTCATATCCGTGTTATTCATCTAGGAGTATCAAGAGGTCTTATCATCCCTCTTGTATCACCAATCGATCCACAACCTTGAAGAACTTGAGTCTCTGATTCGTTCTTGCAAGGATCTAGCTATCCCCATCAACCAAAGAGCATCCTAGGGACGCATCAAGTGGTATCAGAGCAACTTTGGTTGGGAAGTACTCGTTTTCTCTCTTGTTTTTGTTTGTTTCATCCGTGTTTCATCTCTATCATCTTGAATAAGCAGTAGAACTAATCTGTTTAGGGCTGCTCGAGTTTCATAAGAGATTAGACATGGTTTTAAACTTTTTCCTTTTGCTTTGCGGAAACCCTAGAGAGAGAAACCCTAGCCGCATAAGTTCTTTGCTTCTTAGATCACTTTGTTTCATCTGTTAATCTTGTTAATCACCTTGAACACGAGTAGATTAAGGTTGTTAGGGTGCTAGAAAACCTTAGAGAAGATTAGACAAAGTTTAGAGGATTTTCCTTTTTTCTTGGTAGGCGGAAACCCTATTCCTTTTTACCTAGCCGATTTTTTTTTCCTTTTTGCTTTTGTCTTGCAAAACAAGCTTGATTTCATGTTCTCCTTTTTTACTTTTTTTGCTTGTCTTGTTACCTAGAAACCTTTTACTGGTTATATTGTTTACCTTTGGCAGGAAGCATGGGATCCGAGTCTGAAGAAGAAGCTGCACTCGTCAGGAAGAACAAGCTTCTCATGGAGGCTATGTCGGCTCAACTCAATCAGAACATGGTAGCAACCATGACCGAGATGATGAGGACCAACCTCAATGACATCCGGAGAGAGCTCAGAGAAGAAGTCAGAAGAGCTACTAGTCAAGTTCCAAACCGAGAGACTAGGAGAGAAGAGAGACCTCATGCAACTCGCCAAGAGCATGCTGGTTATGAGGAGACTGACTGTAATAACCCTCACGAACCAATGAATTTTTTGGTCGAGAAAAATTCCACTCAACCAGTTCAAAGTTAGTCGACCAGATTTAAAAGTAAAATCGACTCGATGAATTATTGTCTCAACGGGACTGTCATGTGGTCGAAAGGACTACCCTTGATAGTTCTGCTTGAGTATTAATTATGTTGGTCGAATTTTATTTAAGATGGACGAGTTTAGTTGAAGTAGGACGAGATTTAAAAGACGAGCAAATTTTAACCGGAAACTGTCCAAAAATTATTGACCAGCTTCTTAAAATTTCTTAAAAATAGTCCATGGTCATTCACCACCTTGCCTGCCTGCTTTCTCCATAAAAGTCACATGACAAGCACAATCTCCCTGCTTGCTTGCTTGCTGGACAGATCATGTGAGAAGCACATGATTTATAAACCTTTCTTAAAAGGAAGGAAATGGAAGCAGCTGCTGGCTGAGTATGGTGAAGCAGGACACTAGCTGTCCTTTGCTCACTTATGCTTGGTGTTAAGCTGAGACACTCAGCTTGGACTGCTCCTCAGCTTTATAACCCCTCCTTCAGCTGCTTTGGTCGTTTTGGTTGCTGAAATAAAGACAGAAATTTTCAAAGAAGAAAAACTGTGAGAAAGAAGAAAAACAAATGAGAGAAAAATCAGAGAAAATTATACAAGACCTTGGACGACTCTCTTCCATCCTCTAGCTTATTTACTTTCTGTGTAGAAGATCAGAAGGTGAAGTATCCAGAGAAAACCCTAGACCATGTGCTGTTTTTGTAATGAACAATTTTGATTTTTGTTTCTTAAAACAGTTCAGTTGCAAGTTCAGTTTAAAGTGGAGGATCATCTGAGTTCTTATGTCCATCAGTTGTTTTGGTAAACTTCATCACCTTGCCTCAGACCTATTCTGATCAGAGCTGGTTAATGATTAGCTAAGGTGTTGGTCGGATCCCTTGTTTAATTTGGTGTACTGATCAGTTTAGTTTAGTTTCGGTTGGAATCAGTCTTTGGAAACTGTTAGTTAAGTGGTTATCGTCTGATTGAAGTTAAACCGAAATGAACTGACCTTGTCCTGAATCAACCTTGTCTGAACCAATCTGTTATGATATATGAGTAGTAGAACCGAGCATGAACTGAACTCATTTAAGTTGTTAGAGTAAGCCAAACTACCAGAATATTATTGTTCTGAACCGAGCAGTTTTGATCTTGTCTAGTACTGGTCTGAGCCGAGCTGTCTACTGTCTGAACTTGTCATATCCTGATCTAGTCTGAGTTGATATGAACTGCTAAAGCTTTGTACTGAACCGAGCTGATAAGATCTGATAAGATCTGATTTAAGTTTCCTCTTCCGAACCGAACTGTTGGATTAATGATCTTGTGTACCGAACTGCTTTGTTTTAGGTCAGTGGTCGAGGTCAGTGGCGGGATAAACCGGATCCTTCTTTGTCGACGTTCAGAATCAGAAGTGAAGTGGAGTGTGATTAGCTTGAGCTCGAGTTTAGTCTTCCTTAGCCAATCTCATATAATCAAAGGTGAGTCTAGATAGATGATTTATGAGTTATGAATAAAATTGCTTGAGTGAATTACTTCTTATGGTTGATTGATAAGTAAATGTCCTGAGCATTACTAAATTGTGAATTGTCTTCTTAGAATAAATACTTAATAAATATTATTCTCTATTCTTTAAGGTTTATCCCGAGCCTTAGTACTTGTTCTCAAGTACTAATATATAAGTATATTACTAAGTATATAAGTATGAATCATGTGAAGTCTTATCATATTCACTCTTCCTAAAGTCCCGCATTACCGTGGATTGGTCCTGCGATATGCAACAAGGTCACGAAGACACGATGATGGGGTCGCACCCTGGAGGCCGTGTAACTGTATGCAGCATTAGATGTTCGATATTGGAATATCTGATGGAGATAATGGTAACTTATTTTCCCGCTAGGCTCGGTTAGCCTTGGTGGTTTTCCGGGTTTAGCATATATATATATATATTATAAGTATGAGTGAATGGCGGGTATCGTGGAGGTGATGTTTAAGATAAGATTCACATCGATAAAAGATAGGCCTTATATATAATAATCAAGGAATATATTTCATCTGCATTCAAATGGAGTTCTCTGCTCGGGATATTCCTAATATTTGTTGGGGTGTGGGATTAGACTCACTGAGTAAACTAGCTACTCATGACTCATTTACGATGCAGGTAACCAATAGGCGGGAGCCCTTGCTTAGGACGGGAAGGAACAGCATTAGCCAGCGATAGTTTTATTATCCTTGCAAAGCCATTTTGTTATATCTTACGTATAAACCTTGTTTTCCGAAAACCTCGAGGTTAATCTATAATATTTGTGTAAGATGCTTTTCAATGAATAAATATATAATTTATAAAGAATGTTTTTAACGTACGGGTTCCATATGATATTAGTCCTCGGTAGGGTTGTAAAGCCTTGAGTCGTACCTAATAGGATATGTGTACTTAGATGATTGGCCTTCGGTACCTAGATTTATTCTAGGAACTTCGGGTTAATCATTTCTCTATACATTGTGGCTTCTCGGTTTGGTTTAAGTTACTTGTGATCGGTTGTGCATGTTCTTGTTTGATTGTTGCACGGCTGGTCGAGTCAATTTATGCCTAGACTAGATCGGGGGTGTCACACTGACAATGAGTATGAACATCTCAGTTCATCCTCAAGGCAAAGCCAAAGAAGACATAGGCGTGTCCAAGAAAGAAGGATGAACCAGGGAGATGAGCTTGCTGGTTTGAAGATCTAGATACCCCCATTCCATGGCAAAGCTGATCCGGATGCCTACCTTGAGTGGGAGAAGAAGATTGAGTTAGTCTTTCAGTGTAAGCAGTACACAAACCACAAGAAGATTCAGATTGCTGCCACTGAGTTCTATGACTATGCTCTAAGCTGGTGGGATCAGTACATCACAACTTGTAGGAGGAATGGAGAAGAACCAGTAGAGACTTGGACAGAGATGAAGTCTATCATGCGCAAGAGGTTTGTTCCAAGTCATTACCACAGAGACTTGCACAACAGGCTCAGGAAACTTACCCAAGGTTTAAGATCAGTGGAGGAGTATTACCAAGAGATGGAGTTGCTCATGCTAAGAGCTAGCATATCAGAAGATAGAGAAGCAACCATGTCAAGGTTCCTATGTGGTTTAAACCAAGAGATACAGACAATGTTGAGATGCAACATTATGTGGAGCTTGAAGAGATGCTACACAAGGCTATTCTTGTGGAACAACAGCTCAAGAGGAAGGGACATTCACGCAACCACTATGGCTCTAACCGGTTACACAACACCAAGGAAGAGAAGTCACCTTACCCTAAGGAGTCTAAACCGTTCCAGAAGGACAGCAAGGCCTATCTGAGAGAAGAAACCAAGCCAAGCAGTGCTCTTGACAAGGGCAAAGGCAAGATTGAAGCTTCTAGTTCCAGAGCTCGTGATGTCAAGTGTTTCTGATGCGTCCCTAGGATGCTCTTTGGTTGATGGGAATGGATAGATCCTTGCAAGAACGAATCAGAGACTCAAGTTCTTCAAGGTTGTGGATCGATTGGTGACACAAGAGGTATGATAAGATCTCTTGATACTCCTAGATGAATAACTCGGATATAACACACCAAGCAAACACCCTTAGGTTCCTGGATACTACACACCAGAAGAAACTCGACAACTTGTCTTAGAGAGAGAGCCGTCAAGGAGAAAGATAACTCGTTGATTAAAGGATGAATGATTACAATAGGGCTTAGAGACCCGTTTAAATAAGGAGAAACCAGAGAACATGCTCTCTAGGGTTTCGGAAATAAGCAAAAAAGGAAACTATAGTTTAAGTTTAAAATAAGCTTTAAAATGAAATAAAATGTAAACTTCTGTAGCCTTGGACCGAGATAGGGCCTAGGTGATGTGAAGACAAGTTGTGGCCTCGTTAAAAACCTTCCTCCGGAAAACCTCGTGGGACAAAACCAAAAGCAAGGAAAAGAGCACGCACCCAATGTCTTGCGTATACACTAACTTAGCTTGATGTAGAGATGGCTTGAATGGTGATCAAGACATCTCGGATCAGACCTTGTCCAAGACTTTCTTGTTGTGGATGTGAAGTGAGTAATCCAACAACATTCTCTTTAAGCTTCTTGACTCTGGAACGAGTCATGGGACCTTCAAGAATGTCTAGAGCATCATCACGAGGCTGCTGGTGCAATGTGGCTTCATGTGGCTCATCTAGACTCTCCTTGTTCTCCTTAGTGATCCGGTCCATGATCACATCATCCCCTCCCTCTTGAAAAGGATTTGTCCTCAAATCAGGTTCATCTACAGCAAAAGGAGCCAAGTCAGTGACATTGAAGCTATTTGATACATCATACTTACCTTGGAAATCAAGTTTGTAGGCATTGTCATTGATCTTGTGGATGATCTCGAAGGGTCCATCAACCCTTGGCATCAGCTTGGACTTCCTCTCGTTGGGGAACCTATCCTTCCTTAGGTGCAACCAAACTTGGTCACCTACTTCAAAGGTTCTCACACGTCTCCCCTTGTTGGCTTGCTTCTCATAAAGCTTGGTTTTCTGCTCAATGTTTTGTCTAGCCTTCTCATGGATCCGTTGGACCATCTCTGCTTTCTTCTTGCCATCTAGACTGATCCTTTCACACTCAGGTAAAGGCATTAGATCCAAAGGAGAGGTGGGATTGAACCCATAAACAATCTTAAAAGGTGAATACTTAGAAGCAGAATGCATAGCATGATTGTATGCAAATTCACAGTGTGGTAAGTGTTCTTCCCAAGTTCTTAAGTTCTTTCTAATGAATGCACA
This sequence comes from Moricandia arvensis, assembly GCA_905132765.1. Taxonomy (NCBI): domain Eukaryota; kingdom Viridiplantae; phylum Streptophyta; class Magnoliopsida; order Brassicales; family Brassicaceae; genus Moricandia; species Moricandia arvensis. Next base: position 6,247 of record CAJHQP010003875.1, on the reverse strand, counting down.
GCAGGAGTGTTCCTAAGGTTCTATTGACTACTTCAGTTTGTGGATGACATGTAGTAGAAAACAACAGTTTAGTGCCTAGCTTAGACCAAAGTGTCTTCCAGAGGTAACTAAGAAACTTAGTGTCCCTGTCAGAAACTATAGTTCTAGGAATTCCATGCAAACGAACAACTTCTTTAAAGAACAGGTTAGCAACATGCAATGCATCATCAGTCTTATGACATGCTATGAAATGTGCCATCTTAGAGAACCTATCAACAACAACAAAGATTGAGTCCTTTCCAGTTCTAGTCCTAGGCAATCCAACAACAAAGTCCATGGAAATGTCATTCCAGGGATGGTGTGGAATGGGTAAAGGAGTATACAAACCCTGGGATTGGACTTGGGACTTGGCATACTTGCAAGTAGCACACCTCCCACAGATTCTCTCCACATCTCTCTTCATGTGCGGCCAATAGAAGTGATCCTGCAAAACTTTTAAGGTCTTTGCAATCCCAAAGAGTCCCATTAGACTGCCCCCATGGGATTCCCTGACAAAAAGATCTCTCAAAGAGCAGTTAGGCACACATAACCTATTGTCATAAAACAAGTAGCCTTCTTGTCTAAAGTAATGCCCTGCAGCAAACTTCTCACAAGAAGCATAAGCTTCCTTGAAATCATTGTCACTATCATACATATCTTTTATCTGCTTAAACCCAAGTAACTTAGCATTTAAAGTGGTCAAGAGAACATACCTCCGAGATAGTGCATCAACAACTATGTTCTCCTTACCTTGTTTATATTTGATCACGTATGGGAAGGTCTCAATGAACTTAACCCACCTTGCGTGTCTCTTGCTAAGCTTACTCTGCCCGTTTAGATACTTTAGGGACTCATGATCAGTGTGTATGACAAACTCTTTGGTCCACAAGTAATGTTGCCACGTTTGTAATGCCCTCACCAAAGCATAGAGCTCATTGTCATAGGTTGCATATTTGAGAGTGGCTCCTCCAAGCTTCTCACTGAAGTAGGCTATAGGTTTCCTATCCTGCATCAATACAGCACCAATTCCAATTCCTGAGGCATCACATTCTATTTCAAACGTTTTAGTAAAGCCAGGAAGCATAAGAAGAGGTGATTGAGTAAGCTTCTCTTTTAGGCTCTGGAAAGCCTTCTCTTGTGCTTCTCCCCACTTGAATCTAACATCCTTCTTTATCACTTCAGTCAAGGGAGCTGCAATTGTGCTAAAGACCCTCACAAATCGCCTATAGAACCCAGCAAGCCCATGGATCTCCTCACTTCTCCTACTGTGGTTGGACTCGACCAGTCTTTGATGGCTTCAATCTTCTCCTCATCGACCTTAACTCCATCTGCACTCACAAAAAAGCCTAGGAAAACCAAGTTATCCGTGCAAAAGGTGCACTTCTTCAAGTTGGCATAAAGTTTCTCATTCCTTAAAATATTCAGGACAACCCTAAGATGTTCTAGATGTTCTTCTAAGTTCTTGCTATATGCTAAGATGTCATCAAAGTATACTACAACAGAAATGCCTATGAATGATCTAAGAACATGATTCATTATCCTCATGAATGTACTAGGTGCATTGGTTAATCCAAATGGCATAACTAACCACTCATATAATCCATGTTTAGTTTTGAATGCAGTTTTCCATTCATCTCCTTCTTTCATCCTAATCTCATGATAACCACTTTTTAAATCTATCTTAGAAAAGATGCAAGAACCATGCAATTCATCAAGCATATCATCAAGTCTAGGGATAGGATGGCGATACTTCACTGTGATGTTATTGATTGATCTACAATCAACACACATACGCCATGTATCATCCTTCTTAGGCACTAGGAGCACTGGTACAGCACATGGGCTCAAACTCTCTCGGATATAGCCCTTCTCCATGAGTTCCTCTACTTGTCTTTGCAACTCCTTGGTCTCAACATCAAGAGATAAAAGACAATACAATCAGAAGAATAAGCAGTGTTTAAGTGAAGCTTGTGGAACAAGGTTGTCCGTACAACCTTGCCCTAACTTGGCTATATGGACGTTGGAGACAAGGAAAGAAGTCACATGTGAGCTGAAGAATTTGAATTTGAATTCTTGGGACCACTTCAGACCTGTCCCTTTCTCTGCTGCTGGCTGAGCCAATTTGGCTGTTTCTGATGTATTTGTTTATTATTTTCTCTTCTATCTGCTTGCCTATTGTTTCCCTATTTATGGGTTGTTCCCATAACACATTAAGCAAGAAAATCATTTCTCTCCTTCTCTCTCTTTACATTTCGAAATCTCTTCTCTCTCTCTCTTGTTCTTCATGTTCTTCAGTTTCCAGCAAGTAAACTCTCTCTAAATCTCTTATTCTCACATAGTATCAGAGCACTTATGCTCTTGAGACCTATTCTTCTTCATTCTTTTACTTAACTTCCACAAATCTCTGAGTTTTCTTTTCTATTTTTGGCAAAGTTCATCTTGTTCTTCAGCTGTTCTTCATTCCCAGCTCCAGAATTTGCCAAAAATGGAAAATACCAAAGTAAAACTTCCAGTTACTCTCAAGGGAGATAACTATCTTTTATGGTCAAGGCTTGTCAAGACAGCCTTGGGAGGACGAGGTCTCTGGTTCTATGTGACAGAAGACGAACCATCAAAGAAGACCATCCTAGGAGAGGGTGGTACTGAAGTGGTGTTAGCTGGCAAGGACAAATGGGGTCAGGAGGACCTCATGGTGTTGTCTATCATCCAAACAGCCTTGAAGCTTCAATCCTGGAAGCTTACTCCTACTGTTAGACCTCCAAAGAGTTGTGGGATACACTTAGGAAGGTGTATGGAAACATGTCTAATCTGAGCAGGGTGTTTGAAATCAAGAAAGAGATCAACAACCTGAAACAAGATGAAGGAGAGTTCAACCAGCATCTTGGAAAATTTAGAAGCTTATGGTCAGAGCATAACATGCTAAGACCAAGTTCTAGTGATCCTGAAGTCTTAAGAGAAAGGCAAGAACAGGATGTGGTATTTAGTTTGCTACTCACTCTAAATCCATCATACAGTCAGCTGATCAAGCATGTTCTTAGAGAAGACAAGCTCCCAAGTGTAGAAGGTGTGTGTGCGCTTATCCAGCAAGAACAAGCTACTCACACACTCTTTGAGAAGGAAATGAAGTCAGGTCATCCTACAAACAATAGGATGGGAAAGAATGGGAAAGTTGTGTTGTTTCATGAGTACAAGAGGACTAAGAAACAACACAGAAGAAATATTTTGAAACAAAGGAAGATGGATATTAGGATGGCCAGGACTTTGCTCAAGCAGATTGAACCTCAGACATTTGAAGGAAAGACCATGTATTCTGCCTTCAGTAGTGATTCAAATGAAGAAGGAGCGTGGAGAAGTGCAGCTGGTGCTACCAGAACTGATGAGTCAGTGACCAGGAGTGATCTGAATGACTTTATTAGAGCTGCCAAGGCCATCATCTCAGCTAAGAAGGCATGTACAGACTCTAAACCTATCATTATAGATTCAGGAGCTACTCACCATATGATTAGTGATAGGAATCTGATTAGTGATGTAAAGCCAGCCTCAGGGAATGTAATTATAGGCAATGGAGATAAGGTTAAGATAGAAGGGATAGGGAACCTTAGGTTGTTCGATAGAGAATCATCTACCTTATATATGCCTCAGTTTACTTCTAACTTGCTATCAGTAAGGAAGGCTACAGTTGATTTGAGTTGTCAAGTGCTATTTAGACCTGATGATGTTGAGTTTCAAGACCTAAAGACAGGGCAGGTGATTGGAAGAGGACACAGTCATGATGAACTCTATCATCTCAAAAGAACAGAACCATCTTCTTGTATCTGCATGATCAGTACTTCTCTGGGAGTTGATGGCACTACATGGCATGCCAGGTTGGGACATCCTCACGCTAGAGCTCTAAGCCTAATGCTTCCTGGTGTGGTGTTTGAAAATGATGGATGTGAAGCATGTATCTTGGGGAAGTATTGTAGGACAGTCTTTCCAAGGTCAAGTACAATCTATGAGAAGTGCTTTGACCTTGTTCATTCTGATGTCTGGACTGCTCCTTGTCTGTCTACAGAGAATCACAAGTACTTTGTGACTTTTATTGATGAGAAGTCTAAGTACACTTGGGTGACACTGATCCAGTCTAAAGACAGAGTGCTTGAAGCTTTCAAGAATTTCCAGACCCATGTCCTCAACCATTTCAGTGCTAAAATCAAGATTCTTAGGTCAGATAATGGTGGAGAGTATACAAGTCAAGCCTTCAAGCAGTTTCTAGCTCAGCATGGGATGATACATCAGACAAGCTGTCCTTATACTCCACAACAAAATGGAGTAGCTGAGAGGAAGAATAGGCATTTGATGGAAGTGGCAAGGTCAATGATGTTCCATACTAATGTTCCAAAGAGGTTTTGGAGTGATGCTGTGATGGCTGCTTGTTATCTGATCAACAGGATTCCCACTAAGATTCTTAATGATTTGTCTCCATTTGAGGTACTAAACAACAACAAGCCCTCTTTGGATCATCTGCGTGTATTTGGATGCCTCTGCTTTGTGTTGATACCAGGGGAACAGAGGAGCAAGGTAGATGCCAAAAGCTCAAAAGTTATGTTCATTGGATACTCTACAACTCAAAAGGGTTATAAGTGTTATGATCCAGTGGCAAGAAGGGTTCTAATATCAAGAGATGTGAAGTTTGTGGAGACTAAGGGTTATTATGATGAGAAGAGTTGGGATGAGGTGAAGAATCTATCTCAATCAGCCTCAGATAAAGCAATCAATTTGAGAAGGGTAATGGAAAGCCTTGGCATCAGTATACCAGAAGAGAGGGTTGTACCTGTTCATGAGACCAGACAAGGTCCTCACACCCCACCAAGTGAAGAGATGAATGAGGAGCCTGATGATGAAGCTGTTGAGGTTACTCACCTTGATCTTGAAGGGGGGAACCAAACTGAACAACAACATGTACCACAAGGAAGTTCAGTTTCTCATGTTCAAGATGAGAAAGAAGAAGGGTTAGTGGTGAATGATGATCAGTCTAAGGATGATGAGGAAGCACCAGCTGTGGCTGGAAATGTTCAGACACAACCATTGAGAAGGAGTACCAGAATCCAAAATCCTCCTTCCAATTGGATCAACACACGAGTTTACTTCAACTCACAAGCAGTAGCTCATCTTATACAAGCAATGTGTTCTTTGGCTCAGTATCCACAAGAACATGTAGTGTTCATTGGTGAATTGGATCAGGAGTACATCCCAAGGACATATGAAGAAGCTATGGAGCACAAGGAGTGGAGAGATTCAGTTGGAAATGAAACCAATGCAATGACAGTAAATGATACTTGGTATGAAGCTGAGCTTCCTAAAGGCAAGAAAGCAGTGACAAGCCGTTGGATCTTCACCATCAAGTACAATGCTGATGGAACAGTAGAGAGGCGCAAGACAAGGCTACTAGCAAGGGGGTTTACTCAGACATATGGGGAAGACTACCTTGAAACTTTTGCACCTGTGGCCAAACTACACACCATAAGGATCATTCTCTCTTTAGCAGTCAACTTGGAGTGGGATCTATGGTAGATGGATGTAAAGAATGCCTTCCTACAGGGAGAGCTGGAAGATGAAGTCTACATGAGACCACCTCCTGGCATAGAACACCTTGTCAAACCTGGAAATGTTCTTAGACTGAAGAAAGCTATCTATGGGTTGAAACAATCACCAAGGGCTTGGTATCGCAAGCTCAGCACCATTCTCAATGGAAGAGGTTTTGTGAAGTCTGAAGCTGATCACACTCTCTTCACTCTCACCAATCAAAGAGGAATTGTGGTGATCCAGGAATTGTGGTGATCCTAGTGTATGTGGATGATATCATCATCACAGGGAGTGACAAGGAAGGTATCCTCTTAACTAAAAGCTTTCTTAAAACCTCATTTGATATCAAAGACTTGGGTGAGTTAAAGTACTTCTTAGGGATTGAGATATGCTGGTCTAAAGAGGGACTGTTCTTATCCCAAAGGAAGTACACACTTGATTTGTTGAATGAGGCAGGTGATCTAGGAAGAAGAGCAGCCAAAAATCCACTAGAAGATGGCTATAAGGTGTTGCGTGAGGGGTGTTGGAATGAACAAACAAAGCTGGAGTTGATGAAGAGATCAAGCAAATCAGGAGCAAGCAAATCAAGCATCTCGAACAAGCAGATTTGAATATGTCCATACGGTCTTGCTCCACAAGCAACTCATCTTGCCCTAACTTACCT
>CAJHQP010003874.1:0-61480 GCA_905132765.1 Moricandia arvensis | reverse complement strand
GTTTTATTCTTACAAGATGCTTCCAAACTGAGCATATTTGTTACTATATTTAACTTTCATTCTACGTAAATTAATTTAATTCATTCACAGACTCTAGATTCTTGTTTATTTCCAAATAGCCATCCGATCTTCTCTTTCAATAGAAATCCGATTTTTCATTTTATTTATAAGTAATTAATAGTGAAAATTTGCTTCGAAATTTTATCTGTAGTTTTATTATTAATAATTTAAAACTGTGAGAGTAATATTGATACTTATATGATAGATTTTGATACGTATAAAGTATAAAATGATACCAAAATCATTTTCTTAGCCATTATTTTAATCTATTTAGTTAGCTTTTGTCTCTTTTCTTGTTATTTTATAACTTTGTATTTAAAAATATATTTGTTACACGTTTTTGTTTATGCAGGCGTAAGAGGTAGTGGCTGGACATATCATTCGTAACGATGCTGGACCGACCAAACACAGGCTGTAGCGTTGAGAAGCGGGTCTGACCTCTCTGCTTTTTACCGATGCAGCTTTGAAAGCTACCAAGACACCATTTACGTCCACTCACACAAAACAGTTCGATAGAGAATGTGATATATATATGGCACGGTCGATTTCATATTTGGTGACGCAGTGGCTGTGTTCCAGAACTATATATACTCTCTATGCTCCAGACCAAACCCTAACCGAGAATCACATATACTGCTCAAGGTCGAGAAGATCCTCGTCAACCCACGGAATTTCATTATTAAACTGCAAAATCTTGGCTGCTACCGATTTGGCCCCTGTGAAGGCTGACTTCAAAGCATACTGTAAAGTATAATAGATATGATATATTATGTTGTTTGATATGAAAATACAAGAGGCATTTTATATAGTGGTAACATTAACATAATGTTAACACCAGATAAAGCTAACTTTCCTAAACACTGAATGTAAATATGCTAAGAATATCTTGAGATTAACTTACTTTTCAAGTCTTTCTTTTAGTCTTCAGAGTCTTCATGGGTTTCACGGACTTCACAATCTTGATCCGTAAGATATACATCTTTCGGCCCAACACATCTCTAATACATACTTAGGTCGTCCATGCAATTATATTCTAGGACGGTTATTATAAAAATCGTTTATGACGATTTGGTAGATCCTGCTGGATGGTTGAAGTGGAAAGACGATTTGCTCTTGACACTTTATATTATGGGGAGTATATGAATGAAGGGCTCGTTTCGAACATGACAAACCGGGTCAAATGGACTGGTTTTAAACGTCGCAACCGCAATAAAAAACTACTTAGTTCACTGTCAATCTGTTTATCGAAGGTGACAAGTGACTTAACTCCATAGGAATTCCTTACTATTGATCTCTAAGCTTGATCTTATATAAATCTTGAAATGACATTAATATGTAAGCAAAATATTGAGAGATGTCAATCCAAGTCCTACAGCAGATGTTAAACAAATAGTGTCTAATATATAACAAAAGAATTCAATTTTGTTAGTACGAGGTATTTTGGGAATGAACCCAAAAAATAAATCAAAGCGGATTTATCTCTTAGGCTCAAAATGAACAATATCATTCTAGTCGAACAATAAAGAGTTGGACATAGCTAAAGAAATCCTAACATTGGTAACAGAACGGAATAACGAAGTCAACAAGACAACTAAGATATCCTTAAGTAGGAATATTAACCCTTCAAATAGAAGTGGGAGCTATGTGACAGATATTAGTCACAAAAAGATTCTAGAAATCCAGTTGTGGAAATAGCATCCTCAAAGCAACTCAAAGTAACTTTGCGAGTAAGGATGCAAGAATGTGTTTTGGTTCTGGCACAACCAATCCACTACTCTTCAAGGTACAATATGTAGAATCAACATATCAACAAATTAAATAGAGAAGTCACACAAGCCCTATTTATATATAGGGATCAATATCAAGTGATGAGTTGGTTGCTTAACCACAAACCAATTTAAAAAAAAATACATGAACTATACATCCTCATATTAAACTAGCTCTTCAATTTGACATATAATCTTGGTTAAAGCTATAATAACATGATTTTCCATCGCCAGGTTACAACACATTGTATATAACGTTTTAGAATTGTTAATCTCTCTTTTTCGTCCACTGATGTAGTGATCCAAAAGGAAAGAAAAAACAAGTGGCCGATTGTAGAGGACAGGAGGTAATCAAATTGGTTTTTACGTATAAAGGGTGCATGCATGTTAAATGAAAAAGACGTCTGAACACAAATTATTTATGAATTTTGTGTAACTTGCTTTCTTAACTCTTTGTTCAAAGCGAATATTAGCAGCTAATATTACTTCTTTGAAAAACACAATCAGTGTTGTTTATACGCGTTCATAGCTAAACCGCTAAAAGCAAGATAACCATCGTCTTTTAATTATGTCGTCGCATTCACATTGTTTCTGTGCTTTCACGGCATATGCAAAACAAAGACTATTTTTTTAATATGGAGCTTTGTTTAATTTTATTTGTTATTTGGTAATGTTGAGGTGATTTTTTATATACTAAATAAAAATGTTAGACTGAAATTGTAAACAGAACATGAAAAAATGTGTAAAACGTGCAGTTTTAGGTGCAGTTAATAATACATAATGTTTTGACTGAAATTTGGTGCCTACATATTGGGAATTTTATAAACCTATGCATTTATACGTAGTTTATTGCTACAATTTGATGTATTTAATAAATGTTTTATTTTATAGAAATATGTATTCAAATCGAACATAGACTTCCAACTGCATATATCTTTATGTGTGAGTAGAATTTATGCATAATTGAAAGAATTTACAGTTGTCTAGAGGAAATAACTAAGGTTGAGTAAGTAATATTATTCTTCGTCATAGTAATATTATTCTCAATCTCCTTGTTATTTTAATCTTAAGGTTTATATATAAGACCACAAGCTCTCACATCAGTCTTGAAGAAGAAGAAGAAAAAAAGATGCATAATGCCAAGTAGAAAAACGTCCAAACACATTAATCCTCACTTCACTAGCATTGACTTTCACCTAATCTCTCTAATATTGTCCACCGTTCATTCACGAATCACGCAGCGGCTAACCGATAGCGCAATAACATCACCCAGTACTCATCGTCGCTGACTTTAAACCAAACATCTTAAACGTCAATGTCTCTTATCAGCCCACATTCTTCAACTTCCAAAAACGTCGTTTGGACCAAACACACGCTGCAGCCGTAACCGCTGCGCATGTCGAAGACTGTTCTCGGTCTACTCGATTGACACTGTCTCCAACCTCGAAACCAGCACATCTCCAAGCTCCAAACTTCCTCTCTGGCGTCCCACGACGTCAACGAATGTTGCATCAGCGCGACGCATGACGAACCAAGAGAGCACGGTGTCTCGAGGGTTTCACGTTTCATGAAAATTATAATGATGTTAACACGTATAAATTGAGTGATAGCTTGAAGGGTAGCATCTTGAAGATCTCTAGTAACCTCAGTAACGCTCTGGGCATGCTTCAGAAGAATCCAGGGCATAAACTTCTTCGGAACCGTACGAGGTTGACGTGAGTTCCCCGAGTTGGGTTTGGAGAATGACAAGAAACGCCTTTCACGCTCCGGTGAAAGAGACTAAGTTTAATCTCGTGGTGGTCAAGATGGTAGCGGAACTTCACTACCATCAATGGGCGGTCTCGGCGCTCCTAACTCGAGTGCAACAAGGTAATAACGAGAAATACCAACGTTAACATTGGAACAAAATTATAAAATGCAAATTCTATATTATACTATTTTTATTATTATTATTAAGTAATACCAGTAGTAAAATTGGTGATGGTGAAAGAACAAAGATATTTTGAGAATGATGTTTTGATTTATAATGCTGATCTATGACGATTGTTTTGGTTCTCAAATGTGATTTATGTGAAAATCGTGATGATGTCATGTGTCAACATTTATGATTCTAATGATACACAAAGCGTTACATTGGACAAAGGTTTTACAATGAACTAATCTATCTAGTACTTCTTTTTTAAATTATTCTAATCCGAGGTAACACCAATAGTAAAACTGGTGGATGTTAGTACAAAGAAAAGAATGCGCATGCATCGGTGTTATCTATGTTGATATATATGATTTTATTTCGAATGTTGTATATGATTGGCATGTCATGTGTTTTCGTTTTACCACTTTTTGAACTTATTACAATTTTCATTTATTGACTTAATATATCACTTCCAAGTTTTTTATATAGGTTAATGATATATTATAAAACGTGGGTATACTTTGAGAACGTCGAGATACCCGAGCAGAAGAGCATGATATGTTTGTGGGAGAACGGTATTGGACAGAACAGTCATAAGCAACAGCGAAGAAAGGGTACTGACAACATATCAAACTGCTGCTACCGTGTAGGTTAGCTTTGATCCAATACTTTTGGCTGTTTTTACGACGAATGCTATTGCTAAACATCGTCATATAATATCAAGAAAAGAAACTGCTTACGCAACATTCTTGATTTCTTATGGGTTTAGGGTGAGGCAGAGCAAATAAAATCAATTTATTAATTTTTTCCATAAATGCCAACCTAACTGCCATAATGTTATCTTCATACTATATATTAGGCTGCGCACACGTTCGGTTTTCCGACCAAAGCGGAGCGTCGTTTATGGTGAACGCGAGAAATTTTGTTGAAAACAAGTCGCAAAGATTAACCGAGATTAAGATTTCGGTTCTGGTTCGATATGCGGTATATGTTTTGGGATTTTCAATTTAGTTTTGGAAATAACCGATTTTTCCTTTGGTTTTGGTTATCCGTATAGATTTTCTATTTATCAGACATTTACGGTTACATATCGGTTTTTGCTGTAAGTTTGGTTCAATTGGTTCATTTTTCGGTTATTTCGATTAGTTTTCGACATTTTCAAAAAATAGCAAACGAACCATCGATATACCAGAATTCAAATTTTCAAAAACTCTACGGAACATCAAAACGACAGTTGAACGTACGGATAATTCCGTTCGTCGGGCACTGGTTGCGATTGGGACCAAATCGCAGGCCTACTATATACTGGTTGTAGTATAACGAGGTAACCATTAGACAATTTTAAATTGTTCATCGCATGCAGGCGTGAAAGGTGAGGGTTTCATAGCTAAGGACATATCATTCGTGAATTTTGCCGGACGCGTCGCAAAGGACACCAGCGTGGCATTGGGCGAAGCGACTCTAAGCACTCTGCTTTTTACCCGTTGCTCGTTCGAAGGCTACCAGAGACATCTTTATGTCATATCAGCGCCAACAGTTCTACAGAGAATGTGAATATACTGGTACGGTCGATTTCGTATGCGGTAACGCGGCTGTTGTGTTCCAAAACTGTAGTCTCTATGCTCGTAAACCATATCTTAATCAGAAAAATCGCATACACCGCTCAAAGCGCAAAACTGACGGCGAACCTACGGTTTTCTCTATGATTAACTGTAGATTCTTGGCGCTCCTGATTTGAGTCTGTAAAGCAGCTTCAAGGCCTACTTGGGTCGACGCATGGGGAACTACTCTAGGACGATCATCATAAAATCGTTTATTGACGATCTGGTCGATCCTGCTGGATGGTTGGAGTGGAGTGGAACTTCTGGTCTTGAAACCTATATTATGGAGAGTACATGAAATGAAGGACCTGGGTCGAACATGACAACCGGGTCAAATGGCCTGGCTATAAACGCATAGACGCTACGGAAGCAACCCAATTCCACAGTCGGTCCATTTATTAATGGTGGGACGTGGCTTAATTCAACTGGCATCCCATTTATACCGGTTTTTAATCACATATTGGATTGTAAACATGATGCTCAAGTCACTTAGACTCGTACTAAAAATTTAATATGATCAACATTCCTATAAAAGTTTTATTACTGCAGGTCTGGTGTGTGTGTATTTATATATCCAACTCCAAAAATGATAAATACCCTAGCTAGTGAGAATATTATATATATGCGTTTAATGGTCTATTAAATTCTCAAATTCAGTCTACATATCGTGATATATTACTGTATATGCATATATCATTAACAGTACTAATATTTAGTCAAAGAATTTAATTTCCGAAATATGAAATTTAATTTTGTGATAAAGTTATAGCCTTTACCATCTGTTTTCTTGGTTGTTCATCAATGATGGATAAACTTTTACAGAGAAGCAGGAAAAGGAAAATAAGAACATGAATCAAAGTTATTTTTGCTCTTTATGGATAACGTGTTTTGTTCTGGGGGGTCATGAGGCATGTGGAATCATCACAGGAGCGCACATGATAAGTACGACATTCCCATCCTCTCCATTATTATTTTTCAATGCTACTCTTCATACCTATATATATATATATAGATAGCTTATACATGTACATATAGAGATACATAGGTTTCAATATTGCTAAAATATTTTTTAAAAGATATTTTTTTGATTAAAAATAGTTAACCTAGGTCTATTAAGGACACATATATAACTTTTGAATGGAAGTACAGTCCACGACACTCTCTTGAACATCAAAAGGGCTGAATGCATAACCATATATGCGTGGCCACGGTGTTTAAACCTCGGGTTGACCGTATGGATTTCCCTCGAGTGTTTCTAATACTACCACTATGTGATTTTAAAAGATATTTTTGCAACTGATATGTAACCAACATTATCCATATGCGGTTTATTACTCGAAGAGTAGAGGGGAGTTAGTGCTCGATTAATTTCCAGTTTGAATCCCGTCCGCAAATGGCATGTTAGCGTCTGATGCTTTGATTGCAGTTGCACGCGTTTGACACTAATTACAGAAATTATATTATGATGTGAAAGCATTTTATTGGTTTGTTTGTTTTATTTTAAGTTTATTGTTATCTTTCTTTATGCTAAACAAGAGTATTAATTTAAAATTAATTATATGCATATCTTTTGGAAAATGATATGCATACTTTAATACTTTAGATTAGTAACTTTTATTTAAATTTTGAAAGGATGGGGTTTGCCTTGTTACATCGTTATTGCTGCTCTTCTATTTTTATTTATAAGTTGTTTTGTTAAATACTACCTAAATACAGTTTTATATATTTTCTATAAAAATATTATTTTGTCTTTAACCTAAAGTTTTGTCTATCAGCTTTTAGAGAAAAACAAAAAAGATTGGAGGGAAATTTTCTCAAAAAAGGATTAGAGAGGAAATTCATTAGATTAGATAGGACGAAAGGAAATATATTTAATAAAAATAGTTAATGATAAATCATCTTCAATTCTATTTATAACTTTTATCAAATATTGTTTGCTTAGTTATTTTTTAACCATTAAAAATTATATGATAAAAAAAGACTTCTAAAATAACTTATACATTAAAACAGATGGAATTTTACTAATGTCGATTATCATTCACAACACATAATTTAACAATCCGTGTAGCACACATGCATATATAGGATCACAAGAGACTATTACTTGAAACGAAAAATTTAACTACAAAAATTTGGACTTGAAAATCAATCATGAATGTGTGTAAAGCTAAGTTACTACTGATCTATTAAGTATTAATTAACCAATCACTTCCACTAAGAATATGTTCAATTGAAAAATAAAAGATGCTGTGGCTATATTAGTTGATTGATCAGTTTTGTCTTTCATCACATTTGTTTTATAAATTAAGTAAAAACGACAAATGTTTGAGACACAACCAAATCTAAAAACAGTTTAATTTTGAGATCCTTGAAAAATCTAAAAAATAATTTTGAAACTAGTGAAAATATATAGAATTGTCTCGCTAAAGTGCAGCACACTATTCATCTGCAATGTAATTTGGGCCCTGGACGTTTATTTTAATTTTCCGTAAATTAAGTGATTGGCTTGTTGATAAGTTATGACAATCATTGCTGTATCACATTTACCGTACATTATTATTCAAATATTGTAACCTTTTTTAGCATTACACATAACAATGCAATAACACGACCATATGTCACGGATTCGACTTAAAAGAGAAAACCACTAATAATGTCTAATAATTGTTTATAATGGCCAGAGCTTATTGTTCATCATAGATTCGTATGAAAAGGGTAGTCACATGCACACATGTATGTGGAATGATTACAAAGTCATATTTGAAAATCTCATCATCATTATCGAGCAATCTACTAAAAGTATGTTCACGAGAATGTCTAGAAAACGGTTAACTGTTTTAAGGGTCTAGATAACGGTTAACTGTAAAATCGTTGTCACCAATTAGTTTAACAGAACTAGAAGATAAACTGGGAAAATAAAATAAAAGAAAGTAAATGACACATGGTTTCTATGAGAAATTGGTTAAAATACCTTAAATATATTCAGTCAAAATATTTTAATAGGTTTAGGGTTTAATATTTAAAATGGTAGGATTAGCTTATAAACTCTTACTATAAATTAAAGTGTTATAAAAAAACTCATATAAATTATTCTTAAACATTTATACATGATTTAAAAGAGTAAATATAATATTATATTTTATCACAAATTTAAAGCATTTATTGAAAATTGATATCAAACTTATAGTAAAATTGAAATCTTTCATTCGATTTTATTTGGTTTATCAATATGTTTTGTCTAGAGATTTTTTTTTGAACAAACCTTGCATTACTTTGGGTTAATCGACATCGTCTTAGCCAAACGATTTAAAGTTCTTGGAGGGCTAATTTAGCTAGAGGGTTGACCACACCATTTAAAAAGCTAGATATACATGTAGAGGAGATAAAATCAAAGAAAGCAAAAAAGAACATGGATATCAATATCATTGAGGACCTTGTATCTCCATGCATAGATTTGGGAGTTGACAAACTCCATAAGGACCTTGGAATCGGAGCAAATGCTCAATGCTCTGAAGTTTCGAAACACTGCATGGCTAAGTGAAGCTTTGACCACAAGAGCTTAAGCCACATGAGAGCAGTCCACAATGTTGGTCAAAGACCATCCCTTAGCTGAGTCCTTAAAGCCATGAATTTATTATTTACTAATAGATGCTGAGTGTTTTTTTTTAACTTGCTGAGTGTTTTTTTTTAAACTTGCTGAGTGTATTTTTACTACAAGATATTTACATGAACATGTTGTATATATACATATATATAAGCTATTCTAGTTGAAAACTCTATGCTCTCTTAGAAAAAAACTAATGCTAATAAATTCATAAATCTGATAATAAACTTATGAATATACACCAAAATTTACTTAAAATCACAAACTTTATATTATAAATCATAACAAGATCCATGACTATCTACTGTAGCGAGTTAGAGATAATTAAAACTATATCAATATTGCTGTGGTAATTTCTTTAGCAATTCAGATAACTAAATTAGTTTTTATTTATACATAGGGGGAATCGTTATGCATTAATGGGGAGTCACTAATCAAATCTCAAATTACAAAGTCCAAAAGAGTATAATGTGAATAGCCACACTTTAGAGATTTGTCCCCTGAAATTTATCTAGTAAAACAATTTAAAACTGTTTCACTATAGTAACTTAAAGTAACAATTAAATCAACGACAAAAGAAAAAGTATCAAATCAAAATTTAAATTATTTACCCAAATGACGTTAGTCTTGTGTCGTGTTGTTGTTCAATTGTCAATGCTCTCGTTATGTTGGTCAAAGACTTCTGATATCGGTTACCATTTACACTCATCACTCTGAAACTATAATTCACTAGTATAGAATATCCCTTTTTCTTTCACAAATCTCAAAAATTTAATAAAAGAATGATAATTATTTATGGGTAAATCTTTTAAATAAATATTTTAAAAGATTTTGTTATAAAATAGATCTAAAAATGACTAAAATAAATCTTTTTATTTTTGAAAATTTTTAATTTTATTTTTTAGTTTTAAACCTCATCTCGACGACCTTACCACATAACTCTAAACTTTAAGTATAAATTAGTTAATTTAATGATATAAATGTATATTTACACTCTTAAATAAAATCTATTCTGATCATTTTTTTTATGGAATACTATTTTGGTGAAAAAGAATGTTTTAAGTCTATCCTAAAGTATTACTCATTATTTATTTTATTTATTTTATTTTTTAGAATAGAAAGATCGGTTTGTCTTTTACAAAATTCACAAGCACCGAATCTTATCTAAACATCAGTTATGTAATCAAGTACATGCAAGAATAGATTCAGACACAGAAGTAAAATGAATCTTTAGTCATAACTTAGATTTGCGAATGGGCTTCCCCATCTCCCACCGAGTCCAAACAAGCAGCAGGAGTACGGACAATAAGTTATTATTGAATATTATCCATAAAACCCCTCTAGTTTTCATTTATTCCGATTTTATCCCAAACTATTCAACTAATCATTTCACTCTTTTTCTAACAAAGCAAATTTATTTACCATATGGGAAACACAAAAGAGCAGTCAAAAAACTGTTTTTACATTGCCACAGAGACAGTGAGAGAAGAGAGGAGAGGAGAGAGACAAACAAACCTTTCTCCCCTATAAAGAGGCAGAGCTACTTCCTCTGTTTCCCACAAAGCAGCTTCTGCTACCTGTAAGCTCATTGGTTAATAGAAGCTCTGCTCTCTCATCAGAGAAAATGGCTCTCCTTTTCTTTTCTTCTTCCTCTTTTGACTTCAGAGTCTTCATTTTCCTCTCTTTCTTCTTCTTTCTCTGCAATGGCCTCTCTTCTTCTCCTTCTTCTTCTCTTTTCAACACTCACCACCATCGTCACCACATCGCCAAGCACAATTACAAAGACGCTCTCACCAAATCCATCCTCTTCTTCGAAGGTCAGAGGTCTGGGAAGCTTCCTCCCAACCAGAGAATGACTTGGAGAAGAAACTCTGGTCTCTCTGATGGCTCTGCTCTCCATGTAAACTTTCCTCACTCTTTTTTTTTCCATTTTGCAAGTTTTTTTGTTTGATTTTGCGGAAAACGACGAACTGGGTTTGCTTCTTTACTGAGATATCTCAACAATGTAGGTTAAATTATGTATCAATATCATCAAAAGATTCAACCTTTATTCATGGGTTTTCGTTTAAAAAAAACAGAGTATACAAAAACGAGTATAAGTTAGTTTGCTCTGTTTTTGTATACTCTGTTTTTAAATCTTTGTTCTGTATTATAGAAACTATGAACTGGGTTTTTTTGTTTACTGAGAGATCTCAACAATGTAGGTTAAACTATGTATCATTATCTTCAAAAGATTCAACCTTTATTGATGGGTCTGCTTTTTACAAAAACAGAGTATAAAGTTCGTTTTTTTTTAATCTTTGTTTGTATCTTAGGTGGACTTGGTTGGAGGATACTATGATGCGGGAGACAATATCAAGTTTGGTTTTCCCAATGGCATTCACAACAACAATGCTCTCATGGAGTGTAATTGAGTTCGGTGGTCTCATGAAATCTGAGTTACCAAACGCTAAAGCAGCCATTCGTTGGGCAACAGACTATCTCCTCAAAGCCACTGCACGTCCTGACACCATTTACGTCCAAGTTGGTGATGCAAACAAAGACCATTCTTGTTGGGAAAGACCAGAGGACATGGACACACAAAGAAGTGTGTTTAAAGTGGATAAGAACACTCCTGGTTCTGATGTGGCCGCAGAAACCGCCGCTGCTCTCGCTGCAGCTGCTATTGTTTTCAAGAAATCCGATCCTTCTTACTCCAAGATCCTCCTCAAACGCGCCATTAGGGTAAGTAAGAACCTTATAAAAAGTTAAAAACCAAACCTTTTCAGACAAAAGTTGTTTAAGAATCAGAAGTACCCAGTTCGAGTGACCGAACGAAACCAATATTACATGATGTGGTTTGGGTCTGAAAAGATTAGGGTTTTGGTCCGAAACTCCTAATAATTCAAAAAAAAAGTTGTTTAAGATTTAAGAAAAAGCTGATTGATTTTGTTGTTGTTGTTAGGTTTTTGCATTTGCTGACAAATACAGAGGAACTTACAGTGCAGGATTGAAACCAGAAGTTTGTCCATTTTATTGCTCTTACTCTGGTTATCAGGTAAATGGGTTTTTTCTACAACATATAAATAAATTAAATATTTGTAGAAAAAAAATAAGTAAAAGATTTTGGAGAAAAAAATGAAATTAAAGAAAGCTTTTGATGCTTGATTTGCAGGATGAGTTGCTGTGGGGAGCTGCTTGGTTACAAAAAGCTACAAAGAATGTAAAATATTTGAACTACATAAAGATGAATGGACAAGTCCTTGGAGCTGCTGAGTATGACAACACTTTTGGTTGGGATAACAAGCATGCTGGAGCAAGGATTCTTCTTACAAAGGTAGATTTTCTTAATTAAGAATCATAATTGTTGTTAGTTAAAAAAACCAAAAACTAAGTGTGTGATTTTGATTTTCTGTTGTGAAGGCATTTCTGGTTCAGAAAATGAAGACACTGAGTGAATACAAAGGTCATGCTGATAATTTCATATGCTCTGTTATTCCTGGTGCCCTTTCTCTTCTTCTCAGTACACTCCAGGTACTTACATTTTACCCCTTATCTTCCTCTAATTACATTTTGCCCCTCCACTAAAGAAAGTTATTACCCATGTATTTTAATGATGATATTCTTTTGATAAATATGTTATTCATTTATTTGCTAACATGAGTAAAGGTAATCCTGGTGCAAACACTATTTGACATAAATATTATTACCTACTTTTAATTTACATGTTCTTGTAGACTAAAATTTTGTTTACAAATAAATTTCGTTTTATGATTTCGATACAAAATTAGTAATTTATATGCTATTTTAGTTTTTTTGGTTGAAATGTAGTTAGTTTATAGATAATTGTATTTTAAAAATATGTAAAACTAAAATTTCTATTTATGTGAAAAAACTTAGACGACAACTATAATAAAAAAGGAAATATTAATTTTTTAACATATATCATGCAGGTGGATTATTATTTAAAATGGCAGACGCTAACATGCAATACGTGACATCAAACATCGTTCTTGCTCTTAACCTACGCCAAATACTTAAACCTCCGCAAGAACCGTCGTCCACTGCGGTGGCTCCGTCTACACTCCGGCCGCCTCCGCTCGATCGCAAAAAGCAGGTGGACTATCTTCTTGGAGACAACCCATTGAGGATGTCTTACATGGTTGGTTACGGTCCAAAATTCCCACGACGAATCCACCACCGTGGCTCCTCTTTGCCCTGCGTTGCAAGCCACCCAGCCAAGATCCAGTGTCATGAAGGCTTCTCCATCTTGAACTCTCAGTCTCCAAACCCTAATATCCTCGTCGGTGCAGTGGTTGGTGGTCCTGACCAGCACGATCGCTTCCCGACGAAAGGACTGACTACGAGCAGTCCGAGCCAGCTACTTACATCAATGCACCACTCGTTGGAGCTCTTGCTACTTCGCTCATTCCTATGGTCACTCTAGGTGTAACCTTTGGGCTTCAGTCTAGTAATGAGTTTATTAGTTAAGCAAAAAAAATAAACGTTAAGGAAGTTTATCTATGTTTTTTTATGTTTGGTCGAAATTGATCACAAGAGGACATTGGTCGAAGGGATGTCTTTATTCGGTTCGTTATTATATAAACGTCAAGTGTAATCTATCGTGGTTATTAATGTTATGCGTCCATTAAATTATTCTATCCATGTTATTTTTGTATGTTCGTGTGATAATTTTACTCTATCCAGCTGTTTTGCGCCATAACATGGCGATTGTGATTTCTTGATTGGCTTCCCACTTCTTGGAGTGTTGGGAAATATAGAGAAAATTAAAACAAATATACACCAATTTCGAACGTAAATTAGTAGAATTAGTGAAGTTATATACAGTTCAAAATGCATAGGCCATTAATTTGCTGAAGATGTAGTGCTTATGATAGTGTTTTATGTGTGATTAATTATCTCTCATCTGTTCTCAAATACATAGGTATAGTTGAATAAATTTCTTCATACATATTAAAAAATATTAAAATAAAATAATTTAATTTTTGTGATTAAGTATTTCTATAAATTTTAGTCAATTAAAATTTAGTAAACACAATTAATTTTCAATTATATCTATATTATATACATTAAAATGAAATATGTATTTTTAAAAATATTCTAAAACATGAATTATTTAAAAAAAGGAGATATAGAGACTAAAAAATAGAAGACTTACATTAAAACAGCGAAATTGCTTAAGCGTGGAGGGGATATTATAAAGATTTAACAATAATCTAATTTAAAAGCTCAAGTGGAATTTCGAGTTCCGGGATCATTGGTTATATAAACAATCTTCACATAGTTGAGAGACAATATCCTAAAAATAAAGTTTAACTATAATATTTTTTAGACTAGTTATCGGACAAAGATTTTAGTTTTCACATTGATCATAAGTATTATCTGACAGAAATGTATACACTTTGTATTAGAAGATTGATGTAATAGATTGTTTGAAATTAGAAAAATGATTTTTTAAATTTTAATAATGGATTTACGTAAGTAGTTATTTAAGTAAAACATAACTAAATGATATTTTAATATGAAAGGAAAATTATAGTGTTGAAAAAAAAGTTGAAAATAAATTGAAATATTTTAAACCCATGAATAGTACTTTTATTGAAAATGTAAGCAAGTATATTTGTTTTAATAATAATAGGAGAAAAGAATGATGATTGATGTTTATTTGCATTGGGAGAACAATTTTCACGACACGAGAAGCGAGTAATTGACCAGAGAGAGAAGTGTACTTTCTCATTGGTCAATTAAAGCTGCTTTTGTCATCTCTTCTCTTCTGTCAGTTTCTTTTTTCTCTCTTCAATATCTTATAGTACTCACGCATCAATTGTGTATCTCGATATTTATCAATAAATGTGACAATCTTTATTTTAAATTGAGGAACCCATACTGTTCTGTTTGATTTTAAGTTTAGTTTATATCCAGTCAAATCTTTAGCAGCACATTTTTATATGCACCAATCCTAACGAGAATGTAGTAATTTAAAAAGATTTGTTGTTTGTTATTTATTAGTGTATCAATTTCATAATAATTTTTTGAAATAGCCTCGATTACACAGTTGATAGACATCAATGCTTGCTTGTTTCGGCTTGTGGACCTATTCTATGTAATAGTGGTGCGTAAACTCAAAGTTTAAATCATCGTTACTGATCCTGCAATCATATCTAACTTTTTTTCATGTTTTGCTTCAATGCACAGTGTTCACGAATTACTTTCTAGTAAGATTACTCATTTTTTTATTATTCCAACGCAAACAGATTAACACTAAATTTTTAAAAGATTTATGACAGAAAAAATAGATCAATTAGTGACAGATATATTCAAATTAATTCTCTTAACCTTTTATCATATATCCAACTCACAATGTTACATTTTTATTTTAGAGTTTTGTTTCACTAGAAACCAGTTTTACCAACTAATACGTGAAAATGAAAATTTAACTTATCAACTAATTTGTAATGATAAACAGTTGGACAAAAAATGAATCGTGAAGAATATTTTTATAGAATATAGGTGAAACTATAGACTAATATAATCTTCATGTATTTATAGAAGAAAAATGTATTTCTTTATTATAAAAAAATACATTGGACTGTAAACTACTTTGATTTTAGAACGGAGGAAAATTATTAGATGATCTAAATTGAAATCGATCTAGTTATTCTATTTTGAAACGACAGTAGATGTGAAATGAAATATTTTATAGAAGACTTTTTTATTATGTAAGCTACAAACTTCACGTGACTTTCTAACATGTCAGTAACGCATGACACATGACACAACGCACACAAAGTACCATGAAGTGAACACAACAAACAAGTTCATAATAACTCTCCATACCAACAAAGTCATCATCCCTTTTCTACAAACCCAACATTTATTCTCTCTTTTTTACAGCAACTCACAACTTCTTCATCCAACACCAAACCGGATCAATCATTCATCTGTCGCTCAAAGGAACAGTTTTCACCTGAAAAAAGAAGACCAAATCATTAAGTCTTTAACGAGCTAAGATCATTGAGAGCTAATATAGAATGACTCAAAAGAGTTTGTGAAAATGTGACCAGGTCGCGGAACTTGAGAATGTAGAACATCTCAAGGTATCTTCGAGTCTCACGACGCTCCAGTTTTGATACATACTTCCAAAGCCATACACACCAGCTAGTGTCATTAGTCTCTCTGAGTATATCTTCCATGTGTACCTACACCATTACCATACTAACTCTAAATCTCATGAAGTGAAAAAACATATACTTGGTGTTCTGCTGTGGTAAAGTCACGGCTGTGTTTAGCCCCTTTCACTATATCCTTTGCGAGACCAGATACCTCACTTGATACTTTGTTCCAATGGTCTAGGATCTTCCTTACAACGTTGAAAGAACTCAGCCATAATATTACCAGCTTGCTCAGGATGGTATGGATCAATTGTGGAAACCAGACACCCCATGCTCTAATAATCTCTGCAGGACCACCGTGCAAAGTGGCGAAAGTTGGAAGCCACAAGTCATTGCCTCCACCACCGTAAGCCCAAAGGCCTCGTAGAAAGCAGGCTGAGCGAAAGCACCTTTTGTATCAGCAATGTAGCGGTAGAGCTCGCCGTTTCTAGCTCGGTTAGTCTGAGCTGTTATCCAACGAAGCTGTCCTTCAAGCTTGTAGTTCTTCATAAGGTCATGCATCTTCTCAATCTCTGAGATCTCTTCTCTGTCTTTGGACTTGTTCACATCAATGTTACCAGCTATTACAACTAGATTCACCAGCTCTCTTAGCTTTGTGTTCTTACCGTACATCTCAACTAAACCTGAGATGTTCTTCACTTTGTCTAGCCTCGCCATAGAGAAGAGTATTGGCTTCGACCTATCACTCAATGTACCACTGCAGTAACACAAACATGAGATTATCTGAGACCAAACAAACAGAAGTGATGTGAATAATACTTACACATGCTCATCGGTCTGATCAGGGCTATAGAGCATCTCTTCTATGGAACCGATGTAAAGCTGTGAGCCTCTTAGCTTTTCAGTAAAAGGGAAGTAAATGGTCATGTCTGCTCCTGGTGAGACTATGTTTGAACTTTGGGTCAAACACATCGATGCCGTGAACTACCCTGTATAGTCCAGGGAGTGTAAAAGCTCCATGGCTTTCATATTGACCACCGTGTTCTTCCCTGAACAAAACAAAAAAATTAAATGAGAACCAGCACAAAAGGAAAAAAACACTTTCTAGATATTAAGTAGTCACTCACGTTCCTGCAATCTCTTGGTAGGTGCTTGTGATGATGAAGTCTGCGTTGTTCATAGCGATTAGATCAGCTGTGAACTGACAGGAGAAGTGGTACTTGTTGTCGAAGTCTTTCCAGTAAATGTCTGAGTCTGGATACTTTGTTTTCTCCAAAGCATGTGCAATAGTACACTGTTTATGTCAAAAACAAAACATATCAAGAGTCCATATCTGTGATGTTCCTATAGGTAAAAACATAGAAAGTCTTCTTACTTGTGTAACACCCATTCTATGTGCCATTAACGATGCAACAAGGTTTCCATCGCTGTAGTTACCGATGATAAAGTCAGGAACACCTTGCAGTTCACCAATGATCTCGCTTGCTGCATCCTGTGTTCTCTTAAAAGAGATGTATCAGTGAACTCTTACATAAGAAAATGTAAAGCAACAAAAAAAAACTCAAGAAAGCTAACCTGAGCATAGTTCTCTAGGTAAGGCCATACATCGAATCTTGAAATCCATTTCGAAGGATCCCTTTATCAGATCTAAAAGGAACTCTGAGAATGTGTGTATGCTCAGTTCCGCTTACTCTCTCTAACCTCTGGTTGCATGTAAGTTCCTCTAGCGTCTGGTATGAGTCTTGTTACCTTGGGAAAGAAGCAAGAAGTTGTAGTCTAACTTGAGAGACAAGCCATTATCAACAACCAAAACTTACAATGAGAATCCTCGGTGTTATATCCAACCCTTGTCTCTTAATTCTCACAGCATTTCAGTCTCAAGGGCACGAACTTGGTCAAGAATGTAAACAACCTGAAACATCAAAGGATCTTAAAAGTAATCGAAAAAAGATGGATTCAGACAAAGGGCTTTAGGGAGATAGATACTTGTCCACCAGTGTCAGGCAGCCTAAGACATTTGCTTGTCCAAATATCCATGTGGAGATAAGATCACAACGTTGAAAACCATGGCACCATCCCAAGAAACTTCTCCAAGGAGGAAGGATCAGGAGCTTGAAGAATATCAGAGAGGAGATACATCATTTCAAGTACTCGTCCTGCGGTATCTCCCCATCCTTTCTCAAACCCCATTCTTGAATCGAATACTCGAACTCCGAGAAGGGAGTTTCTTCTGGGAGCTTGGAGATGTGATCTTCTGCCTTTACTAAGTTGGCTTTGAAGCCTAGATATGCTTTGAATCCGATCAATTCAACATCAATGGCTACACACTAGAGAGGTAAACATCATAGAATCTCATTCATAGCCATGTCAAAAAATAGCTAGAGGGTACTAGGTACTTCATGATTAGTAACTAGACATATTATGGAGCCTAAGATATTTTAGTTTTCGGTTTAGTTATAAAATTATTGTTGAAATATAAATGAGCAATACCTTATTCAAATATATCTAAAAAGTTTTGTGTGCACTAAGTAATGATCAAAAAGACTTTATTAATATGTAATATAGATTTTATATCTTTTTTTAGGTTAACTATCTATTATGATTTAGATTTGAGTTGAAGTTTTGGGAGTGATCTTTAGAATAAAAAAACTATTTTGGTCATACTTTGAAATCTAATTTTTGTCAAAAATTTTAAAAAGATTATTTGAAGATTTATCCATTATAAAATACAATGTACAAAAAATGAAACTAATAAATTTTGTGGAATTAATTAACATTATTACTTGTTGACATAACATTATTACTTAAATTTAAGTTTTCATCGACTTAAAACAATTTAGAATGGTTAAACCGATTTGGCGAGACAATTTTTAGAACATGCTCATAGCAAACAAAGAACAAGAAGCTTTATAGGAGGAGACTTACATGACCTTTGTACTTATGAACCCTTAGGAAGTCAAGCAAAGGCTCCAAACAATCTTTATTCGGAAACATCACAGAGACAAAGTGACGATTCAGAAACTGAACTCCATTACCAATGGAAGACGACCTTGAAGGGACGTGGCACGTTGCGTTGAAAGGCTCGAAATCAAGCTCAAGACGAAAAGCGGTCGCTGCTAGGTCCATCAACGAGTTCTTCTTTGAAACAAAGATACTCAGAGACTGTTAAACTGCTCACACTTAGCTCATAGACATTAACACGAACATATTCGCAAACACCTTGTCTTGGTCTCACGGCTAAGGCTACAAAAGGTGGTATAACTATGCTTCTATAAAGACACAAAAACTTGTAATGATATTTGTGAAACTCATAAAGGTGAAAACTTTGAATCCTCACCATTGCGGATTTAGGTTTCGCGAAAGGACCATCAGAGAGACTCTTCTTCGTTGCATCGTCGTCTCCGAGTGATAAGTTCGAGTCATCGATTAAGTTATGTGGCTTGAAGAATCCCTTTTCTGATCAATACCTTTCACACCAAAAAAACCGTTGTCATTCAATCAAAAGGGTCGAGATTCTCAGGAAAAAGAATGAAACTTTACACGGACAAAAACAATGAATAGATTTTCAGGGAAGGAACTTTCCCAAGAGAAGAAACAAAACTTTTCCGGAAAACAAAACATTGATCAATTCCAATCAAAGGGTCCAGAGATTCTCAAGAAAAGAGGAGACATTACAGGAAAACACAGGACAGATTTTTCGGGAAAAGGAACCTTTCCAGGAGAAGAAACAGAACATTTCCGGACAACCACTGATCAATTCAATCAAAAGGGTCGAGATTTCTCAAGTAAAGAAGAGAACTTTTCGCAGGAAACAGGACCAGATTTCCAGAGTAAACTTTCCCGGAAGGGCTCAGGCTATACCTGAGAGAAGAGCGACGACGTTCGTTAGCGCAGTGCGCGGAGAGCGTGTCCTGCACGCAGATCCTCGTGCTCAGAATCTAGTGAGCTAGGTTTGACATGATCGAATCACCAAACGAACGCTATTACAAAGGAAGAACTTTGAATGATTCAGAGAGAGCGAGAGAGCAATAAGAGACGATGTTTGATCTGCTCGTGTCTTTGCTACTAGAAGTGACGTGGTTGTGTAGGAGAAAGCATGTGACTGTGTGATATGATGTTGTGCATAAATACATATATACTTAACAGTTTTGTAGAATAGTAAACTAGTGGAGGAGGCTCCGGCTTGTGAGTGTGCTGTTGCTCTGTTTTGAAAGCGGTTTTATCGAGAAGTAGAAATTAGAGAGGAGGAGACAACTGGTGCTCTGTTTCCGACACGTAGTTTCTAGAAATGTTTTTTGTTTTTGTTTTGCCTCTTTTCAAATCGGTAGATCACTTATGGGGGCTTAAAATATTTTGGGCTTACCTTATCCTTGTTGGGCTATGTGGTAATATGGAACATTTGCCTATGTTTTTCTCTTGGGAGATAATTGAGGGTTGACGAGTTAATTCTCTACCAAAATTATCATATACATCAAATCTCCACTAAAATATAATTTAGTGTATGATATTCTTGATTTGAGAATTATAAATTTATATTTTCAGATATTTTTTTTCCCAAGAATATTATAGGAGCTTTCTACCTCTACTTTGAGCAGCCAGGCACTTTCTCTTGTCAAGTTTGCTTATCGTTTCCAGTGAATATGACAAAACTTCATGGCTAAGAACATTTAGTCCTTTAGCTTTAACACTCGAGAACTTGAGCATTATCTGTTGATCTAGGCCAGCTGCAACCACTGGACCATCCCAACACACCCAAGATTAGATCCACCTTTGTGCAAACGCATACCTGGGAGTAACAGATACAGAAAGACACAGGTTAGGTTTACTGATCCAAAATTCTATAAAAAAAGACTTAAAAGAGAGTTTCAGAAACATGTATCTATTACCAAACTTTCAATGTTTGGCTTCTATTTGAAACAACATTACTGCTAATCCTCTTCCTCTGTCGATCTCAGCCTGCAAAAAAAGAACATGACGTTTGCCAGATAACTCATTAGCAACTACAAACTTTAGAAGTAAGGTTTTACAGTTCAAACACGCACCACGCAAGAACATACTGCGATCCCTTCAGCTGCAAGGACTGTTGTAACCTCTGCGATTATGCCTGCGAAAATATAACAAACAGTTATGATTTGACTATCTCAACAAGAGAAGAAAAAAGAGATGTGGTTTGGATTCATGATCATAAAGCATATAAAAACAAACCTTTACGATCCATGGATACAACACATAACCAGTCGATGGAGTGACCTTCCACATGATGCCATGAGTCGATCTTACTGGCTCGCCAACTCTCTAAACCGGGCAACACTTCTTTATAAGGAGGATGTTAGCAGGGAAAATCTTGGCAATTCCATCTCCCGGTAAGAAGAACTCTGGATTCTCCAAACTCGAGTTTTTGATGGCTTTGTTGTGTTTCCCATTCACCTTTGGGACCCAAACGCTCCCGTTTTGAGAAACGGGTGTTGCGTTTCTGCTTTTTTCTTGCGACTGAAACTGCTTAACATTAACGAGAATTTTCTCCCACCACTGTAGGCTCTTTCTTGAATCTTCTGTGAGATCTTCCACGTCACTTTCAGAGTCTGCCACGAAGTCATTCACTCGATCCTGAGTTATTTCTGCAGCACATTGAGCAGCTTGCTCCCTTAGGAACTGTAAGAAGTTGAGGAGGCAGCAGTAAGTGACAGTAAGCCAATTAGCATAACGTAAGAAAAAAAAAAAATACCCTCATAATCTTGTGTCTTGCACTCCTTGTTTTAGCATGTTGCAACCACTGTTTATGTCTCTGGAAAGCAGATTTGCTTGAGAGGGCCTGTGATGTGACAATAATAATAATTATAAAACATGATAGCTCATAGAACCTAGGTATTAGAGCATGATAAAGGCAATCAAAATTTCCCCTAACCAGGACAAAATGATAAGAACAAAATGACAAACATGCAAGAGAGAAAAGGAACAAACGTTGTAGGTGAGTATCTCCACGACCTCGGCATTCTCAAGAACGTGAGTTGGAGTAACAAGATTACCATTCACCTACAGTTTCAAAGCAATAAACCATCCTTAACCTCTTATACAGTTTGACTGTAATCAAAGATAATGGATAGAGAATTCAAAGATAGCAAGGAAAGAATGACAGGAAGTGGAAAAGACCTTTGCTGCTACCATCTTGTTTCCGATTTCCGTGTGAATCAGATAAGCGTAGTCTACAACGGTGGCTCCTTTAGGAAGGTTCTTTATCTGCAAGTAGAATACTTAAGCATCTAAGCAAAGACGTGAAATTTTAAAATGGATGTTTCAGAGCTTAGTCTTTACCTCTCCTTTAGGTGTGAACACAAACACACGACTACCTAAAAGATCCCTCGTAATGGTATCCACAAATTCTCTAGAGCTCATGTTACCCCACAAAACTCCTCTTGCCATTCCCTAATTGCATTTAGCCACCCGATCTGGAAAATGAAACTGTCACGACTAGTATTATAAATATCACTGCCTACTTCTGGAACGTCTCTCTGTTGAGAGTATGGTAAGAAAATACCCTGAGTGCAAATCTGCATTGTTGAGGCAACCTGTCTTCCCCCTTGAATGTCTACCTACAGGAACTGGACTTCCAGCTAATCCAGCGGAAAGAGCCCTGCCATTATAGTAAACAGCAATCCCCCTTTCAGCTATCAAGTCCATCTCCTCGGTTCTGATCTGCAGAGAGAAATGTAGTTTTAATACCCAATCAGATCAGCCTTTATATATTCCCACATGACAACAAAAATCTAACTCACAGTGTAATTATATTTGGGGTTTTCCTAAGAACTGTGGTTAAATAATATGATCAAATACCTGAACCTCCAGCCGGAACATACTCTCATACAAGAACGGAATCACAGTAGTATGAAGGCTCTGATAGCCATTAGGCTTCGGTGTCGCAATGTAATCTTTTACCTGTAACAAAATGTAAGACATATGCTCTGATGTAATGTAGTGAAAATATATCCTGAACGAACAGAAGATCAGATACATACAGTTCGGGGAATGGGTTTCCAGATCTCATGAACTAGCCCAAGAACATGATAGCATATCTGCATTGATAACAGAATGAGGAAGTTAAGTGACACACCAGAACGTATCGGAACAAAAGATACCCGCTTCCTTTTCATTTGCGTTTCACCTGTTGTGGACTGCATAAAGGCCCGACCCCACAGAAGGTTTTGGCTTTACAACAATCCTTAACTGCTAAAATAAACAATTTCGAGAAGCAATATTAACAATCATATTAGGATGGCAAATGGAAGTTCTGTATTTGAAATCTTTGATACAACTTGGAGATGAGTGTAAAACACAAACCTGAGCAATCTGGTTGTAATCATTAATTGATCCTTTTGATTTGAGCGCAGCTTTGTATATGCTGCATGCAAAAATAAGAGACTTCAGATGCTGAAGAAACGGGTATGTTACAGAGTATATTGAAGAAGTAACTTGACGGATTCACCTGTAAGTTTCCTTGCAAACAGATCGAACATCAGTATTCACAGTAACAAGGTCCAAAAACTCATCAACTTCAATCTTCTTCACCAAAATTCTGTTTGCCTAAGATATACAGTTGACTCTGTGAATACAGATGGACTAAATAAACGACCAGATGACTTGACAGCTAGAAAGTCAAAGAGGTTGTAGGTTGATAATGAACATCCTTCTCTAATTTTCTTTCCCGTTTCAATCAACGTTTTGGCAATTTAACCTAAGAGCCAATAAAAGTTGAAGTTACCTCACTGAGTTCTTTCTCATGCTCTTTGTAGAGGTTAGCGATCCAGCTTGTGACTCTCTCATAATCTTCAGCACTTACGTACATGAAAGATAGATTTTCAAGTTCAGACTGCAAGATTAGAACCACAAAACTCAGAACGCCGAGGGACACAACAGTGAGATAACTAGCTTTCATTTACACTTAAATGCATTTCAACTGAATTGACCAGAAAACTATGCTACCTCATGGCAAAATATTTGTTTTAAGAATAATAGGAAACAAAAACAATACTTAAGGGTTATACCTTTATTGAATACATTCCAAGTAATTTCGCTAAAGGAGCAAAGACCTGCAAAGTCTCCGCTGCAATGCTGGACTGAACGAAATTCACAAAATCATTAGTTATCACAAATGAAACATAGAGATGTGGGTACTGAAAGATATTGTGTTGCTTGATTAAACTCATGTACAAGGAGTCACGTATATAAGCGTGATATCGTTTGAGAGATCCCTAACAAGTGGGAGATAACTCAGGAATACAAATATACAAGAAGACTAAGTCAAGTATCCAAGAATATCGGAGTATATTCTTTCACCCTCCCTCAGTAAGATCGGCGGCGGAGCGGACGGTCAGACTGGATCTGAAGTCGTTGAAGAGTGATGTCGGCAGACCTTTGGTAAATATATCAGCGTATTGGAGAGACGATGGAACATGAATGACCTTCACTTGACCTATGGCAACTTTCTCTCGGACAAAGTGTAGATCGATTTCAATGTGTTTCGTACGTTGGTGCTTAACCGGGTTTGTGGAGAGATACACCGAACTGATATTATCACAGAAGACCAGTGTAGCTGTACGAAGAGGACAGTGTAGTTCCAGTAATAGGTTGCGTAGGAAGCAAGTTTCTGCAACAGCATTTGCAATGCCTTTGTACTCAGCCTCTGCACTTGATCTGGAGACTGTTTGTTGTCTCTTTGAAGACCAAGAGATGAGGTTTTCACCGAGATAGACTGCGTAGCCGGAGGTGGAACGTCTCGTGTCAGGACATCCTCCCCAATCAGCATCAGAGTAGGCTGTGAGAGTGTTGAGAGATGACTTATAGATTTGTAATCCATGAGAAGGTGTTCCTTTTAGATAGCGAATGATACGTCTTAGTGCACACATATGCTGGTCTCTAGGATCATGCATGAAGAGACAAACTTGCTGGACGGCATAAGTGATGTCAGGACGTGTGAAAGTGAGGTATTGAAGTGCACCTGCAAGACTTCTATATTCGGTTGGATTGTTGATTCGATCACCAGCAATTGCCGAAAGCTTTGAGTTCACATCTACAGGTGTTGAGACAGGCTTGCACTCGGTCATACCAGCACGAGCTATTATCTCGAGAGCATATTGCTTCTGGGAGAGTAGTATACCGTGGTTGTTGTGGTCTACTTTTACGCCAAGAAAGTAGCTGAGATTCCCCATATCGGTTATTGGGAATTCATTCTTGAGTTGAAGAATAATATCTGCAATCAATTGCTCAGACGATCCTGTTAGTACAACATCGTCAACATAAAGCAAGAGAAAAGCCATTTGATTCCCACGGTTATAGATAAATAGAGACTGGTCACTTTTGCTGGAGACAAAGCCAAGACGAGAGAGATAAGAGGCAAACCGAGCATTCCAAGCTCGTGGTGCTTGCTTAAGCCCATATAGAGCTTTGTTGAGCTTGCAGACATGATGCGGTTTTGTTTTGTCCACAAAGCCTGGAGGCTGATGCATGTAGATCGTTACGGAGATGGTGCCATGGAGGAAGGCGTTTTGAACATCGAGTTGTCGCATGATCCAGCCTCTTGATACAGCTATGTTCAGAACCATACGTATTGTAGCCGGTTTGACAACTGGGGCGAATGTTTCATCATAGTCGACACCTTCTTGTTGTGTTTTGCCATTTGCCACCAAACGAGATTTGTGCTTCTTGTGAACTCCATCTGCATCATACTTGTGCTTATACAACCACAGAGAATTAATAATGTTAGCTCCAATAGGTCTAGGTACCAAACTCCAAGTCTTATTCCTAATTTGAGCATCATACTCATCTGTCATTGATTGGTTCCAGTTTGGATCAAGTAAGGCTTTTTGTGGGCTAGTGGGAAGACGAGAAACAGAGCTGGTGTATAAGGAAATGATTTTCTTTGGTTTACGGATTCCTGCTTGGCTTCTTGTTTGGATTCTTGTTGTGGTAATAGGTTTTGAAGCCGGTATGGTGACAGGAGCCGTAGGAGGAGGAATAGAAACAGATGATGAAGATAAAGGGGCTTGAAGAATGTCTCGAAATATTTTTGAAGGAGTGTCTGAGTCGAGAAAATCAAAACTCTGAGGAGTTAGAGATTCACGAACAGCTTTTGGAAAAGTATGCTCATCAAAAACCACATGCCTAGACATTATAACTCGGTTTGTCTTGAGGTCCAAGCATCTGTAGCCTCTATGATGAAGAGGATAACCTATAAACAAGCAAGGAGTGGATCTTGGAGATAGCTTGTTAGTGGTTGAAGTGTTGATATTTGGAAAGCAAAGGCAACCAAACACTTTAAGATGAGCATAAGATGGTGTTTTTTTTAAAAAGCTTGAAATGAGGAGTTTGATTACCAATGGAAGAGGAAGGTAATATGTTTAGAATATGGGTGGCCGCATGTAATGTTCGGCCCAATATGATGGAGCCAAGTGAGCTTGAAACAGGAGAGTTCGGATCGCATTGTTGAGGGTACGAATCATGCGTTCAGACTTCCCATTCTGCTGACTTGTATGAGGACATGAGAATCTAAAAGAGATGCCATGTTGATCAAAGTGATCATGAAAAAGAGAATTGTCGTATTCACCACCGTTGTCACACTGAAAAGATTTGATTGTTGACTGAAATTGGTTCTTGACATAAGCTGAGAAGTGAAGAAATTTAGAGAAAACATCGCTTTTCCTGCGAAGTGGATATACCCATAAATAGTGAGAATAGTCATCAAGAAATAAAACATAATATCTGCAACCACTTAAACTTGGAACTGGAGAAGTCCAGAGATCAGAGTGGATGAGTTCAAAAGGTTTATTTGAGTGAGTAACAGATTTGTGAAAAGGAAGTTTCAAGTGTTTCCCAATGTGACAAGCATTACAAGTAGACAGAATGCTGTCTTTATTACAAGTTATTGAACCAGAAGAAATAAGAGAGTTGAGAGAACCGGCATTAGTATGAGCCAGCCGCTTATGCCAAGTAGAAACAGAGTCCTTAGTGATAGCTGTAAGTGCCTGAGGTTTATTGAGATGAGAAGGCACAGTATACAGGTCACCTGCACTGTTACTGCGGAGAAGAACTTTCTGAGATTCCAGATCCTTCACAGAAAAGCCAAATGGGTCAAATTCTACAGAGCACCAATTATCAGTGGTGAAACGACGAACGGAGACAAGGTTTCTAATGATATTAGGAGCAACAAGCACGTTCTTTAAGTGTAAAGGGCGAGAGTGAGAATTAATAGAAGAATAACCAGAGGATTTAACAGGAATAGATGAACCATTACCAACAGTGACAGACTTTCCGGTGTTCAGATTAGTAACAGAATGGAGCATACCTGACGAGGAAGCTAAGTGAGCAGATGCGCCGCTGTCCATTATCCATCCACTGTGGGATGGGTCTGTGAGAGTCATGGTCTGGAAGGCATCGGAAAAGTCTTTTGTTGGAACCATATTGGTGTCTGCAACGTGTGCCTGAGGCGGACTAGGCTGCAGTGAAGCAGCATATGGACGTGGAGCATACTGGAGGTGAGGTGGTATCGTCCAGGGAGCCGGAGAGGGTTGTGGTTGCGGCTGCCAGTTGTTGTAGTTGCCATACCAATACGGAGGAGTAGACCAGTTGCCGTACGGAGGACGCTGTTGGTAGTTGTTGTGTCTTCCTCTTCCTCTGTTTCCTCTTCTGTTGCCGCGGTTGTTGTTGTTGTTACGGTTTGTGTGTTGCTGTGCTGTCGAAGGGGTAGCATCAGTGGCCATCAAAACCGTGTTGGAGGAAGCATGATCTTTGTGAGAAGGTGTGACTTTGTGAGTTTTCTTGAGTCGTGTTTCCTCCATCTCCAGCATGTTCTTCGCATCTTCGAAGGAAGGGAAAGGTTTCATGTGCTTGATTACATTAAGTACATAATCAAATTTGTCATTGAGACCATTCAGCATGTACATTACTAACGTTTTGTCAGTAACAGGGGCGTCCAGGTTGGATAGCAGGTCAGCAATGGATCGAAGCTGCTGACAGTAATCATGAATCGACAAGTCACCAATCTCCTTGTTGCGGAGATCATTGTCAAGTTGCATGACACGAACCTCTTTGTTGTTGCGGAATTGTTGCTCAATACGATTCCACACATCATGGGCCGTTCCACCTTTCTTGAAGGTGGTTTTGAACAAAGGTTTGGCTAGAGTACCGTATAGCCATAGCTTAACAATTGCATCCTTCTTATGCCAAGCTTCATCATTGGCTCCAGTCGGTACGGATGTGCCGTCTACGTGGCCTAGCACATCAAAGCCAAGGGAGTGCATGAGAAACAGCTCTCGCCAAGCGTCATAGTTGCACTCATCAAGATCAAGGGTTAGAGGGATGTGATGTCTGATATTTGTTACTCCAAAAACTCGCTCGGTCGAGGTGTTAGAGGCAGCCATCGAAACGAGTCTGAGTAAAGGAGATTTTGAATTTGAAAAGAAAAAAAAATTGGATCAGAGAATTGGCTCTGATACCATGAAAGATATTGTGTTGCTTGATTAAACTCATGTACAAGGAGTCACGTATATAAGCGTGATATCGTTTGAGAGATCCCTAACAAGTGGGAGATAACTCAGGAATACAAATATACAAGAAGACTAAGTCAAGTATCCAAGAATATCGGAGTATATTCTTTCAGGTACAAATCTCAACTACTTGAAGGAATCACCTGCTTATGGGGAGGCATGTGGCAGAGAGTTCGCATATTATGCAACCGGTCAGCTAGCTTGACAATAATGACGCGGACCTGGAATGAAGAAGTTAGTCTTCTGATGAATAATATAACCACACCTGCTGAAACACAATCTTATAAAATTGAAACCTCGTCAGTCATCGCCAGAAACATCTGCCGCAAATCATCTGCTTTAACATCTTGAATTGAGTCAGTTTCGGTTTTACACTTCAATTTTCCCAGTTTTGACACCTAATAGAGAAAAATCTTTTATGAATAGATGGAACTTCATGTCAAATGAAGCGTAGAGCTGTTTCTCTATACGATAGCCGATAAGAAAAATACTGTAGAAAACAAAGATATGCAGACCTTAGTCTCCCCTTCTACAATGTGACGTACAGTTGCACCAAACTCTTCTTCTATCTTTTCAAAAGTAATAAAGTTTGTATCTTCGACCGTGTCATGAAGTAATCCAGCAACAATAGACTCCCAATCCAATTCCTAAGCAAGAACAAAAACAACTGAACAAGCATTCCAACTTATTCTCAAGTGAACCATATTCATAATGTGTCACGCAACTCACAAGTTCCCCAAGGATACGAGCAACTGCAACTGGATGTATAATGAATGGCTCCCCACTACGTCTCTTTTGACCATGATGTGCCTCAAACGCCAACTGCACAGACCTTTCTTACTGAATTAAGAGACGAATAAATGAAAACTGAAGCGTACTCCAATAATTATATAGCAGAAGGAAGCGTTTTGAATATTAAGAAACTTATAACATCATACCTTGAGGCCCTTTTGAACAAACTCTAATTCTTTACAGGATAAGTAAGATATCGATGGGAAAAGGTCCTGCAGAGATAACCACCCATCAAAGTGATTAGAGTACTGTGGTAGCAAGTGACATTAAACATGAAGAGGGCAGGGTCAATCACCTCCCATAATGTTTCGACAGTAACATCCTCAGAGGTACCAGAAGATTCAGATGATAAGCAATACAGTTCACATCTCTTATGACCACCACCACAGGATGATCTGGACCTCAAGATTTTTCCCACATTTACAAAGTGAGGGAGCTCAGAAAAACCTACTTCATATTCATAACTCTGCCAAGCACACTGCATTATCCAAAGGAGTGACCGTAAGGAAACTTAAGATCAAAGTGCAAGTACCGACACCATGGCAACACAGACATGGTGATCATGTACACAATTTGGAGACTTACAGATTGTATTCTACTCTTTCTGCGAAATAGAAACAGAGGTGGATGAGCAGTGGTAGCGAGAAACCCAGTAAAGGCTCTAGGAGCTCTCCAAGCACAGGAGAGAGCAGTGCAATCACTTCTTGGATTCAGATCTCCTTTGGTTAGATTACATATGTTCACACATTCCACAGACACTGCAATGAACCCCACAAAACAAGAAAATGTTGACCAAAAAATGGATACATGTGTTCAAGGCAACTAAAAAGTGGTCCTCAACAAGAAAAGTAGAATGTGTTTAGTTAGTTGGAACATGAAGTAACACAAAAGAAGCACTTTCCCTACAATGAGACGGAAAAAGAGAGAAACATCACCCAGAAATGGATTCTCTCGCACACATACAAACAAGAACAAGAACAAAGCTAGCACTCAATTCAATGGTACTTGAACACATTCTCTGCAACATATACTTTTTTTTTTTCTTTTCTCTCGCTCGCACACATACAAACAAGAACAAGAACAACACTAGCTTTCTCCTTACAAGAGAGACTTATAGCTAATAAGAGAACAACAGTCCTAAGGAAAGATTAGCAAACAAAAGGGAATACGCACTGGACATGGAAGAAGCCATCGCTAATGATGAGGCAAAGCAATCGTCGTACTAAATCGATCCACCATTTGATCAAATCTCCAGAATTCGAACAGAGCAGAGAGTGAATGTGGAGAAGAAGAGAGGAGCGAGAGACAGATAATCAACTCTCTCACAGGTAGACCTCAGTCCTGGCCACACAAATTCCCTTTGATATTATTAAAAAAGGTTTAAAAGAGAAAACAAAGATATTTTTCCCCTTCCTGTTTAATGATAAATATTTTATATTATCATATATATTTTAGAGTGAATTACACAAATAGTCACTTTTACACATATTATTACACTCTAAGTCACTTTTAGCTCTTTAGACATTTTTACACAGTTTTTAACATACAAAAAGTCTATCCTACCCTTTTCTCTATCAGCTAGAAACCCCTGATTTTGATTATCAATTTTTAGATTCAATTCACTTTTTTCTGTTTTTTCTACGAAAATCAGCTTCAAGCAACGATTCTTCAAACAAGATGAATCGGAGTCGAGTCCTTCCAAAACGGATCTCGATCGGAGTTGAATCATCGGTTGCGTTTCGATTTGAAAACTTTTTTTCTCATTTTATCAATTCCTCACTTACCGTTTTCTTAGCTGAATCGCAACTTAGCTTATTAACAGATCTTGTCACTTCTCTTACCATGGACGTAGCAGCAAAAACAAGCCGCCATTAAAGTAAGCTCCGAACGCCACTTTTTGTTTTGGACATGTTTTAATTCATGTTTCATTTTGGTTTTAGGGGCGAAAGTGCTTATGGTTGGGGCTGCTGGGATTAGCTGTGAATCACTCACGACTCTTGCTCCCTCTGGGTTCCAAGACATTTGTATTGTAAGTCCCTCACTTATTTTTTTGGTTAATTGTTCATAAGTTGTGTTTTCTTCTTCTTGATTATATATTCTAGAACTTAGAAATCTCCCATTAATTTGACTTTGCAATATGGCTACCTATTCAATTATTTCCAGCTTCTCTATGATAAAAATGTGCTATGTATTGCTAGATTGAGCTCTTTTCGAAAGGAACATATATGAATTATGTTGGTGATTGTGTTGTAGAAGTAACCACTAAGAAAAAACAGAGTAGGTAGCCATGTATATATCTGTGATTACCATGACATGAGTGTATGTTTGTGGGAATAATGTCTGGTTTAGATGAATATAATTTGACAGTGTTCTGAGTGTCTATCTCAAAAGTTTCAAGTTTCTGGATTGAGTTATGGGAAATATGTCATAAATCCATAAGGAGAAAAACGTAGCATATGCTATAAACCTCAATGTTCCCCTTGACACTAATGTTAAAAGAATTCACTTAAGACAAGTACATGACTTGAACTGTGGTGCATCTTGTTTTTTTTTGCTGAATTTCGAATAATAAAACATTCTAATCATTCATCTTATTAATTGTGTGAGTTTTATTTTTGTAGGCAAGGTTTTGGAAGCAAAATGTGGAGGCATAAATGGCTGTGAATAATGATGATACTCAAGAAAATAATGTAATGTAATTAGAGTAAATATGATTGTACATACAAAATTTAACTAAGACAATTTTGCTTAGCTAAAGCTGAACTACTATGAGATGTCCACCTTAATTGATCTCCATGTGTACACTAGTCATCGTGTACAAGTATATGATTGTATCTATCATGGAACATATGTACATATTTGTAATTGTGTACAAACCTAAGTTTCTTATGTATAAAGAAACACTAGATTTGTACATACATATCTTCAATTTTGACAATTATGGATAGCAAAATTAGTATCCACATATACACATGTTTCTCGTACATCGTTTTGACTATATTCACACATACACATATCCACATATACACTTTCTCGTACATCGTTTTGACTATATCCACACGTACGCATATCGACATGTACATTATCCGTTTAAAAGAATAACCCATTTAAATAAGTTACATCTCACATGGGATTAACATAGGAAAAAGAAAGAAAAGTACTCATTTAAGAATGTAAGATGAATGATGGTACATTATGGAGTTTACGCTTAATTAAAATTATGGGACATATTGTGAGCTTTACAAAGTACAACAAGTTCAACTCAAAAGCATCTTAACCATCACCACGAATGTTCCCTAATCCTAAAACTGGATCTTGCATAACATCTTGTTTCAAGTACACTTGCGAAAGCAATGTCTCCATCATATGTTCTCATGTCTCTTTGAGCCAGAAGAAAACTATGTATGTACAATTATTAGAATTTGTGAAAGTTTAGAGCATACATGTATTTTCGACAGCTTTTGTAAAATTTGAGACTTCTTTACTGCAATATTTCTGCACTCTCCTCCATTCTTTGTAACTGTTTCAGAAAGAAGATATCAATATAAGTACCAGGCTATGGAGATCCCATGTAACACAATAATATAAGCACAAAAATAAACGGCAAAGTACATAACACGAAGAAAATAGCAAGACAAAATCCTATGCGCAATGGCGCGATGTAATTGAGGACAATCCAAAATATAAGTGATTTAGAAACTATGTATAGATAAGATACTTAACTACAGCAAAACAGAGCAGGATTTGGAGAAATTGGGATAAACTAGGAACTTCCTTTACACTTAAAGTTGCCATCTTTTTTTACTTCTACTCCCGTGGAAAGTAGAGTGTATATATGAGTTGTTACGGATCCATGAAACAACACAAACGAGGACTAACAAAACTACGTTTGTTACTGAATCGATTTAGATATTGCTCTAATTGTGCTTCACTCTTACGAGACATTGACTTTACAAAACAGTAGTCTTGTCCTTACGTTGTTGGACACCGAGGCGACATTGGCGATTGGGAGGACTGTGTAAGGGGCGCCACAATCCGATAAAAAATAGCTGACACAATCCGTTGATCCACTATAGTTTCCCAAAAAATAAAGATTATTAATTCGTGAAGTTAATCAAAACCCCAAATCAATTACAAGAGAGGAAAGCTAACTTTGGTCAACAGAGGTAGGAGAGAAAGAGAAGACAACAGAGGGAAATCAGGGTTGTTTGGTTTGAAAGTGGATGCCATAGGGGAGATGGAGCAGAGACCAAAAATTGACAACGACAGGAGAACAACGAACTTGAGGGAGATGATTACGAACTTGTGGGAGATGATTACGAACTTGAGGGAGATGATTCGAGAAAGATGATTAGGGTTTATGCATTTTTGAATTAAAGAATTGTGTTTGTTAATTTTTGCATTGTTATGAGACAAGGGCACTTCCGTCATTTTGTGTTGGGTTTTGTTAAGAGAAGTGTGTCGGGAGCGAGAAGTGTCTTAGAGTGATATTAGAAACGTAAAATGTGACCCACAATGTAATACTCCCTATATTTTATTGTCTTGGGTCAAAATATTATCATATATATCCCCTTACTGGTTTTTCTCTTCACTCTCTAAACTTCTCAAAACATTAAAAATGCTCTCAAGAGATTTTCTTTAGATCCTTCTGGTAACCGATGTTCCAACCTCCTTTTTACAAAACTCTCGTTGTAACGGTTTGCTTCATAAATTGCAATCTTATGATTGATCTGCAACAATATCTAGGAATTGTGCTCGCCAAATCTCTGTTTTTTTAACAAAGAATATTTACAAAAAACGAAATTTATGGGAAGATCTCAATTATTGGGCAATCTCCATAAATCAAGGATGATTCCTTTGCATCGACAAATGGTATGGAAACTTGGTTGACTACTATTCATACGATTGGGTCCCACAAATCATCTCTGCAACGAGTTATGGAAGGATGTTTTAAAACATAACATCATCACGGGAATAGATACTACTCATTCAAATCAAGACACTTGATTTCTCCAAACAACATATGATTTGGAAAGCAGAACATCTAGAATATGTAATTAGTTTACAAAAATCACGTCGATTGATCATTACCATCAATATACGATGGAGATTCTCCTTTTATCACCAAGATATGAAGTGTTAATGTCAGTATCAGCTAATACCGTATATATATAAAGATAATGAGAGAATGGATTCATCACACTCTTTTCCCAAGCATAATCTATAATTCTCATCGGCTTCTTCTCTCAAGAATGTTTCGTTATGCTGACTGTGTTGCGCCGAAGAAACTCATCTTTGAATCTCGAACCCATTATCATTGATGAGTTTGACAACGCTGATCTCTTACCAGCCTATGATCTCACACTGGTTGGTCGTGTTCTGAACCCTGACCACCAAGCACACAAAGTCAAGGCGTTGCTTGCTCTCATGCCTCAAACATGGTAACGTGAAGGACATGTTCATGGGGTGGAAGTGGGAAGAGGGAAGAGGGAAGTTCCATTTCCGCTTCAACTCAAAGGAAGATCTCAAATCAGTGCTGAAGAAGAGACCTTTCTTCTTTGATCAATGGATGTCCATTGGAGAGATGGGTTCCAAGCGCCAGAGCTGACTTTCCATCGGCGATGGTGTTCTCTGTCTTCATTGAAGGCATCCAAGATCACTATCACAAGGAGCAAACCGTGAAGAGCATTAGTGAAAAACTAAGCGAACTCATAATGTGGGTGTGAAGAAAGCAAAGGCCAGAGTCTCGGTGGAATGCAAGAATCCTCTGCAATTAGAATTTTGGTAAGATAGTTTACATGAAAGATATTAATAAAGACAATGAATATAACAAAGATATAAATAATACATTTCACAGAGAGCATTCTAAGTGTTCAGCTCGATCTCAACTATTCTAAATATTTGAGGTGCACGTTCGTACCTTACTTCGCAAATCTCAGGCCGTTGGCTAACTAGCCGGACTTCAAATCTTCACCGTTAAATGCTTGGCCTGGAGGTCGCTACATGTAACTCGAAGTAACGTCTGATAGAAAAAATAATTTGGCACGCTCGATCCATCGATGGATCGAAAATATTAAGTCAGCATGTGTTGGATGGACTTCTAGTGAATCAGATTTTTATGATAAATTTAGTTCCAACAATAAATGTGGTACCATTTTCGTATTGTAAAGTATAAGCAAAAATGAAATAAATAATCTAGTCTACCTTGTTGGTTAGATGGATATAAAAATAAGATAAATAGGTTAGGACAATTAACAATTAGAAGAATATAATTTTGAAGCGTAGGTCCCAGTTCCATTATCGAAGCCGAGATGTGTAGATTAACACGTTAAAAATTTGAAATGACATTTGTTTTTAGAAAAATACCTTAAGATAGACATAAAAAATTTTTTGTCCCCAGGATAACATTCAGTAAGAAAAATGACTACAATAGACTTTATTAAAGAGTGTAAATATACATTCATACCCTTGGGTTAACTAACCTATACTTAGGGTTTAGAGTTGTAGGGTGTAGTTTTGGAGGTGAGGTCTAAAATCAAAATAAAAACTAAAAATATTAAAATTTTTAAAATAAAAAAAAATTATTTTGCTCATTTTTTTCTTAATGTCTATTTTTATAACAAAAACTTCAAAAAATTTTATTTAAGAGATTTTCCCTTTATTTTATATATTTCATTCATATTCTTTTTGTAAATAACTCGTTACCGGTAATGAAAGTACTGGTAATAAAGTTACATTAGATGGACAAATGAATATGTATTGTATGTATCATATATGTACTCCAATATGTTGATCACTAGCAAATTTCCCAAAACAAGTATCGTTTAACTTACCTCCACATATTGAAACAAATTAATAGAAAATTACGACAAACAAATACAAAGTAATTAATTAGTCGTAACAATAAACTTATGGAGTTAAAATAGTGTTGATGAGAAGAGCGTCCTTGCAAAGCTTCAAGAAGTTAGCGTTCCTACGATCAAGCTCAGCGTCATTACCAGCACGTTCGTTCAAAGCGTCTTCACAAGCCTCTCCATCGCTAATCGCCGTGTTGAGCCAAATATCAACGTCAATGTAACGCATTCGAGAGCAAAGCGGCTAGAGAATCGTCGAGCTGCGCGACTGCATCTAAGTAGTTCTTAGAACAATCGTCTAACGTGTCTTCCAAAGCGGGCTCGAGGTTCTTTTGTTTAAGTTTTGATCTGATGTAGAGAGACGTGTCCGAAGCGTTTGTGGACGCGACGCTTAACGCGATCACGCCTAGTTTAGGTGCGGTTGCGGTTTCTGATTCGTGATGTGAGGTTAGGCTCGAAACGCAAAATGCTTTGTCTTCGGATTTCTCGCAGAGTTTTTCTGCTAAGGCTTTACCAGTCTCGGTGAATTTTGGTGGTGGAGCTTTTCCGGCGATGACCACCGTGACGACGATGGAGAGGAAAAGGAGAAAGATCCTTCCGACCATTTTCATATATTTTTTGGGGGATGTTTTTCTTATTTTCTCTCTTCTCGTAAGTATTAACAAGAAAAATCTAAACGGGAATTGGTTATTTAAATAGCTCAAAAGGTATTTTGGGTTATTCTATATTTAAGGGTTTTTTTGCTTCCTCTAATCTATTTTTAGGTTTTTGCCATGCAACCATGTTTCTTATTTCGGTTTCGGATACAATAAGGAAGGTCCACGCATTGAAGTCAATTAAGGAGAGTTCAAAATTTTGGGTATCTAGCATAAAACGAATAAAAATTAAATATCTATCTAAATAAAGGAGGCTTTGCTCTCTCCTTATGAAGCCACATCAGCAAGGAGGAGGGGGCTTTTGCCAACACGTCAGCACCTATAAAAATCTATCTAAATAAAGGAGGCTTTGCTCTCTCCTTATGAAGCCACATCAGCAAGGAGGAGGGGGCTTTTGCCAACACGTCAGCACCTATAAAAATCTACAATACTCGCTTCTTCTTTATGTTTTGTGGGCTGTTACCGAGCTTTCGTTTACATTGTGTTTATGGCCCCTTATCTGATTTTAAAAATTGTGTGGGCTTGCAGTAAAAGATTAGAAGCCCATCACAATTAAGTTTACTCCCTTCTTCCCTACTGCTTTTTACGCTTTCAGACTCAGGTTCTCTGCAACTTGAGAAC
The DNA here is from genome assembly GCA_905132765.1 of Moricandia arvensis. Classification (NCBI taxonomy): domain Eukaryota; kingdom Viridiplantae; phylum Streptophyta; class Magnoliopsida; order Brassicales; family Brassicaceae; genus Moricandia; species Moricandia arvensis. The sequence continues at coordinate 23,966 of CAJHQP010003874.1, read as the reverse complement.
ACCTAGAAGATCAATGAAACGTTTACAGCCCCATTCATATCTTCTTTATTCCTCGCTTTAATGTGCTTAGCCCACCACTCCCACTCTGGGGCATTCATTGGACCTCATCGCATTCCACAAAAACGACTGGATCCACGAGTATAAATACTGCAACTCTCAGCGATAGAAAGAGCAGCTACAACGAGCTTTACAAGGATAGTCTGTTCAGTTACCTATTACGAAACAAATGTTGTGGCTGCACTCAGGTGAGAATTTCGTAACTGTCTATCTTGTGCATATGGAAAGAAAACATCATATAGTTTCAGTTACTTATTATGTACTGATGTCCTTTCTCGGAAAACAGGTACCGAGTGACACAGTCCGTGTCAGACGAGTCCGATACAGCATCTTTCCTTGCTTTTGATATGGAGATGGCTAAACTGACAAGAATCCAAGCTTTTGAGGCTGCACAAATTGTGGTATGTCCTAGAGTCAACTACTAACTATAAAGTGTTGCTATTACTTTATAGTCATAAATCATTTTAAATGATGTTTCTGTGTTTGCAGGGGATATGCGTTGATGCTCATGTTGATACTGAGCAGCCTCGGTCACTTGCTGAGATTGTTGGAAATATGTACACGTTCCAGCTCAAGCTGAACGATTTCAATTTTTCTTCAAAGCATCAAACCTTGAACCTATGCCGGCCTTTGTCATACCTGTTGGTCCCTTTTCTTAACGTGAATTTGTAGCATCTACTGTTTTTTTTTTTTTTTTGCTAAATTTTGGAGCATCTACTGTTACTTACAATATATAATCTTTGTGTTCGTTATTTTGTTAATAGGAGGGTGAAAATGCCCCTGAAGCAGCATTGCATGAAGTTCTCGCACCAGGAACAAAGGACAGAGTTGTAACTACTTGCAATGTTGTAGATGATGCATCTACCGCTGGTGCTTCCACTGCCAAACGTCCTGCCCCGACCAAAGAACAAGTTGCTGATGATAGGAATGCCCGCAAAAAAGCACGTGTGGAATGAGTGCACGACTAGATTTAAGACAACCACAACTTCTTATCAACTAATGCTTTACTATATTTTTCTTTCTGTGTAAAACTATTTCCCTTTTATTTTATAAGTTTCATGTTGTGGTTGTCATTTCAATTATTAATGCCAATCTTTTTCCGAAGAAGATATCCTCATTACGTGACTTTATAGAAACTGATGTACTGCATGCATCAAATTGAATGTAAACATATAAATACTTGCAAATGTTTATTCAAAAGAACAGACATTAACAATGTTCATGTCTTCCTTGCCATATTACAAGCAACAAAGGAAATATTACTTTGCCACCCAAACAACGTTAAGACGAGATGCTACAAATGCTATTTGTACAAAGAAATGACTAAGTTTGTATTATTTGAAACGTCTAATTCTACTGTTCTATCTGAATATTAAAACACATTATCAAGGAACAATCGTATTCTATGCACCTCATACTTAACAATATATTTTGTTAGACTAATTTCGATGTCATCATCCGAACCAAACATAAATATATATATATATATATATTATATACATATTACATAAACCATAAAAATAAATACTAACCCTAAAATAAATAAAATTAGTTCTTCCAAATAAATGAAAAAAGGAGGTTCAATGATTTATAAAATACCTCAACAGACGAAGGGTAATAAAATTTAGTCATAGTAACCTTTGTGATAAAAAAACATAAGAGTGCTTAACAACTATTACATCTACGTTTAATTATTGTAAGGTCTAATATATACATTAATAGTTACTGTATATAAATTTTACATAAATATAAATAATATATAGTATAGTTTGATATATTTATGAAACATATTTAATGGTAGACTTTAATACGGTTAGAATGTTATCTTATATTTTTACCCTTAAAATACATTTACGAAAAATATTTTATATACACAAAATAATGACTCTAAAATCATCATTCATCATACACCTTAAAATCAAATATTTTTCTTATTTTTACATATAATATACTTTAATATATATAATTTGAAAAGTTTTTTTCTGTAAACTAATAATTTTATAATTGATAAAATATCAAATCTCAATATTATTAATTTATAGAGTTTTTATTGTAGTTGTAAGTTTGAAATTTCATTCTTTATATATAGTAAATTTGTATACGTTAAAAAAGAGATATTTACAATTATACGTTATTTAAACTTATAATTAAAATTTTGAAATGTTATAATATTTGTATTATGTGTCCATGCAGTTTATTATATATAGCTAGAAAAAGATGGGGTTCCCCTTCCACAATAAAAGAAAACTAACAATATAAAGAAGACAAAATATCGAAAACATAAATTATAAATTTACACTAAATAAAGGTCCAAACAACCCGCGCGTAGCGCGGACACATCCCTAGTGTTGTACAATGAATATCTCAAATGTTAAGTTACTAACAACATCAACATGATGAGTATAATGGTAAGTGAGCTTTGGGTTGATAATCAACTTGGGTTTAAAGGCACTAGTACATTCCATTGTATGGTCACATAGATATGGACTTATTGCTTCCATCTTATTTGAATACATGTAGTAAGTATCAACCGTGGACTGCATCTCTTTATAAAAATTAGTATGGACATTTACATAAGTCTGTGATACCACCAAATTAAATAAACAATTGACATGCTTATAAAAAAATATCTCAAAATATCGGAAATGAAATATTTTTGGATGTGAATCTCAATTTGAGATACTCCTTTAATTGGGTTTTTTTTGCCAAAACTGACCTAAAACTTGATTTGAAATGCAAAAGTAAACCCAAACTTGAATCAAATGCAAAAGTAACCTAAAAGGCTATTGAAATTACAACCAGCTCCTTGTGAACAAAAAAAAAACGGAATTTTTTTTTACGTTTCTAACCCCCGCAAGTCTTCTGTCTAGACGACTTACAAGTAAGTCGTCTGGACGACTTACTAGTAAGTCGTCTAGTATAGTACTTCTTAAAAATAATTTAAAAATTTTGTAAAATATATTTTGGTAAGTGAAAAATTGAAATCATGTAATTAACGTATGTTTAAAGAAATATAAATTAAGATATAACAAAATTTAATTGTTTTCAACATAGATGAGTGAAAGTAGTGAGTCATGATATTCTTTGGTTTAGGTTTTGCCAACATATGTTGTAGTATTGTATGTGTTCTTAGGGTTAGATTTTGGAAAGCATAAATGTTTTTTTGAAAAATTTAAATTTGACCTAAATGTATTTATTTCTGTATATAGTAAACACTATTTAAGTATAATTTGATTTTATAACGTGGTTTGTTAGTTATTTTAGTCAATTTCGTTTAGGGTTTAGGGTCTGGGACGACTTACTAGTAAGTCGTCTGGTGAATATTTACGGTAGACGACTTACTAGTAAGTCGTCTGGTGAATATTTACGGTAGACGACTTACTAGTAAGTCGTCTGATGCACGTTCAAACCGGACCGAACCTTTAGTTTTACCATTTTACCAATGTGCTTTTAAACATAACCGGATTTTTTTACCGGGCATATATAAGATTTTTTTTTTTTTTGGTTTACTGTTTCGCGAGATTTAGAAACTGTAACGTCATTCTCTCAAAGAGGCGATTTCGAAGGCGATTTCGAAGGCGATTTCGAAGGCGATTCTCTGTAATCCATCATTCTCACAACCGTTTCTCACCGCCGTTATCACCGTCATTCTCACCACCTTTCTCACCGCCACTTCCTCTATTTCAAACCCTAGCGCCGTTTGTCTGTAAACCCTAGCGCCGTTTGTTTGTAAACCCTAGCGGCGTTTGTCTGTAAACCCTAGCGGCGTTTCTTTCAGAGGCGTGTCTGTAAACCCTAGCGAGGTAAGTTAAAACGTTGTCTCTTAAGTCCACCGTTCTCACCACCGTTCTCACCGCATTTCTTTTTGGCTACTTATTTTGGCAGATTTATAACCGCTGTGTCGAAGGCGACTATGGCTTCTCCGAAATTTCAGGTATGCTCTAAAAATGTCTACTGGAAGTCTTGGAAGACTTATAATTAAGTCGTCTCTTCTAGACGACTTAATTATAAGTCGTCTGGAAAGTCTTCCAGACGACTTAATTACAAGTCTTCCAGACTTATAATTAAAATGTTATACTGAGATGGTTGTCTTTCATTGTTTTGCAGACAAAAAAAATGGATATTCCAGAACTCCCCCGTAGGTTGCATACATTAGGGGAAGAGCCACCAGCAATGAAAGCTATTTCTTATCATACGGATTGTACGAAGTTGCATAATGCTTTAAAGAATGCTCTTCATGGTGACGAATATGAAGAGCTAAAGGAGTCAAAGCTGGGAGTTTTCATCAAGTTTAAAGAGCTCGGATTTGGTTGGGCTTCAAGGCTGGTGCACTACATGCTCGGATTCCAGCTGGACATAAAGAAGAAGTACGAGCTGTGGAGTCTAGTTGGTCCAGAACCTGTGAGGTTTTCACTGTTAGAGTTTGAAAACCTCACTGGTCTAAACTGCGAGTACATAGAGGACCTTGAGAAACCGAGGTGTGCTGTCACAAAGGAGATGGCTTCTTTCTGGAACATGTTGGGAGTTCATGTCGAAACTGGGCCATCTACTGAGCAGATAATAGCAGCATTTGAGAGATGCGAAGGGTGGTCTCGGGAAGATCGCAAGCGGCTCGGGTACCTTGCCATCTTCACTGGATATATAGAAGGGAGAAAGTATTCAACCGCCACAAGGGTTAGTCTGGCAAGGCTTGTGATGGATTTAGAACGTTTTGAGAACTATCCATGGGGGAGAGTCGCGTTCAAGGTGCTGATGGACTCTTTGAAGGGCAAAGATATTTCGGGCTGTTACACTGTCGATGGGTTTATACAAGCTCTCCAGGTCTGGGTGTACACAGCTCTGCCGGAATTGGCTGCTAACTATGGTAATCCCATACCAAACAGACCGTCTCCACCGATACTGGCTTACATGGGTGGCAAAGGACGCAGATGCTTTAAAGATGCTATCTGCAGACAGGTATTTACTTCTATCCTTTACTCCAAAAATTAAGTCATCTGGAAAGTCGTCTGGCAAGTCTTCCAACTGGACGACTTACCAGACGACTTAATTAAGTCGTCTGGAATGTCTCCCAGTAGGAAGAATTTCCAGACGACTTAATTAAGTCGTCTGGTAAGTCGTCCAGTAGGAAGACTTTCCAGACGACTTAATTAAGTCGTCTGGTAAGTCGTCCAGTAGGAAGACTTTCTAGACGACTTAATTAAGTCGTCTGGTAAGTCGTCCAGTAGGAAGACTTTCCAGACGACTTTCCAGACGACTTATTTATAAGTTAATCCGTCAAATATCTAAGTTCATATCTTATATTTACTGCAGACTACGGTGGTGAACTTTGTTGAGAAGGATTATGGTGAAATGTTTCCAAAATGGGACTCTGATGCTGAGGACCTTCCCGCGGAGAACATAATTAAAGTTATGTTTAATCAGAGACCGTGGAAGTGGACCATGGATTGCTGGGAAGTCACCGGTACTTGGGTCAATACAAAGCCGGTGGTTGTGAGTCCATCAAAGAAAGCCATAGTTTTGGTAGAAGAAGAGAGTCCAAGACCTCTGAAGAAAGCTCGTAAAGAGGCAAAAAAAGAGGCACCTGCAGAGGCACCTTCAGGGGAGAGTGCAGGGAAGTTTGCAGAGGCTGGTGAAGAGGCTCGTCCAGAGGTTCGCACAGAGGCTCGTCCAGAGGTTACTAGGACTGTGATTGGGATGAGCAAAGTGGATCTTGAAAGAAATTTCAAGGACATATTTGATGCCATGAGGGAAGGGTTTGGGACGTGCCTTATGGAGATCAAGCATTTGTCGGAAAGGGTGGAAGCAGTGGAGAAGAAGGTTGGTATCACCAAACATGTGACAGGGACATCCTCTCAACCCACTACCTCTCAACCCACTACCTCTCAACCTAAAGGCACATCCTCTCAACCTAAAGGCAGATCCTCTCAACCCACTGCCTCTCCCGGGGTTAGTGAAAGTGTAAACGGGGAGAAGGATAAAACACCTCTGGATGAGAGTGTTAAAGAGGAGAAGGATAAAACACTTCCTGAAGAGCCAAAGGAGTCAAAGCTAGAGAAGGATAAAACACTTCTCGATGAGAGTTTTAACGATGAGTCCGCATCTGAGAGCCTTGTCCTATTGGCCAAAAAAACAAGTTTCACTCCAGCAGAGAAACAGCAGCAGGTTGCTAGATATGAGGACAAGAGAGAAACTGCTTTGGCAGTTGTCCGTCAAAAGACTGAGCGGAACAGGAAAGTTGCTGCCTCACAGAGATCTCCTTATACTGCAAACACGAAAAAAACCTTCTAGAGCCTACAATCCCTTTGCAGCACTTGACAGGAAGAAGTTGAAGGAGCTCGTCGAATGGTTGCAAACTGATCCGTAAGTGATTGCCTACCTTGCTAATAGCTTCTCCCTATAAAAACTAATTGCTTTTCGTGTTTGCAGTCATTATAAAACACCTGCAGACAAGAAACCTCGTTCAAGTCCGACGTGGTGGTATCACGGCCTTCGGACCTCCCTATCTTGGCTGGAGGATTGTGTAAGTCGTCTGACAAAACTGATTAGTAGATTACTTAGTAAGTCGTCTGGTAAGTCTTCTACATAGTCGACTTACCAGACGACTTACCATAAGTCGTCTGCGTAGAAGACTACCATAAGTCGTCTGGTAAGTCGACTATGTAGAAGACTTACCAGACGACTTACCAGACGACTTATGGTAGTCTTCTACGCAGACGACTTATGGTAAGTCGTCTGGTAAGTCGTCTGGTAAGTCGTCTATGAAGACGACTTACCAGACGACTTATGGTAGTCTTATGGTAAGTCGTCTGGTATCTTATGACTTGTATTATTTTATATGCAGCATATGGATGCTTGGATCAATGTTTTGAGGAAGAGGCAAAAGGAGACGCCACACCTTTTCAGGAGCGAGAGAATATGCTTCCTTGATCATCTCTTTTCTCAACAATGGAGGTTTAACTACCAGGATTTTAAGAATTCGCAGCCCGATGCCTATGGTTTAGGAAGAAGACTTCCTGGTGGGGCGTGGGCTTATTATTCAGGCGAGTTACCATCATTTTGCAGGACGGACAAGGTTTGGGGGACGGATGTTGATGATATCTATTTGCCAGTGAACCAGAGCGACACTCATTGGATTGCGCTGTGGATATCGATCCCTAAGAGACACATAGTCGTCTGGGACAGCATTCGTTCACATATCTCCCCTCAAGAACTGGATCTGATAATGGAGCCTTTTCTCCAGATGCTCCCTTATCTGCTTTTTGAGTGCGCATCCGTTTCTCAACGTGACCAGTTATCACTGGAGCCATTCACGTATGAGAGACCAACCGATATCCCTCAGGCCAGATCTGGTGATTGTGGCGTTTACACTCTGAGGTACATTGAATGTCATGCTCTTGGGATGCCATTTAACCAAAAAGACTTTGCTAAGGCCAACGCGAAGACTATGAGGGATAAGATGGCGATCGATATATTTAAAGAGCTTCCTGAGCAGCATGCGAAAGAAAACGATGACCTTGTAAAAAACCTTGGAACATATGATGTATGATAGATTAGGATTTGTGTGTATTTGAACTTGTAATTTATGATAGATTAGGATTTGTGTGTATTTAAACTTGTAATTTATGATAGATTAGGATTTGTGTGTATTTAAACTTGTAATTTATGATAGATTACGATTTGTGTGTACTTGAACTTTTAATATAATTAGACGACTTAGCATTATATTGAACTTTTATATTGGACGACTTAACATTATATTGGACGACTTAGCATTATATTGGACGACCTAACAGAATACTGGACGACCTAACTGAATACATAGACTAAACACAACTTGAAGGTCTTCTGGACGACCTAACTTGAAGGTCTTCTGGACGACCTAACTTGAAGGTCTTCTGGACGACTAACTTCAAGGTCTTCTGGAGGACTAACCTTCTGGACGACTTACTTGAAGGTCTTCTGGAGGAATAAACTCTGGACGACTTACTTGAAGGTCGTCTGGACGACCTTCAAGTTAGTCGTCTAGTGGTTCCTTACATTGTGGTTTCGTATGACCAGTTTCCTTGCAATTTGAGCATCTATAAACCCTGTGTTGTTTCCTAGGTTTGCGTCCTTTCATCCTGGATAGCTCCAACCAGGATTGCCATCTTGATTTCTTCTGTCTTCCCCGACCACGTTTTACCTCCGGAGGCAAGCATGTGCGTTCCTCAACTTGTTGTCCAACACAAGGATATATATTTTCTGAGTATCCTGCAAACAAATAATCCTTTGAGTACACTGGACTTACAAGTGTGGAGATATGCAAACCAGCATGTATTCCAGCAGCTATAGCATGAGAGCAAGGTATTTTCTCTACTGCATAAACACCACAATCACACTTGCCATGTTCCAAATCAACCACACAGTCCATTTTGCCACCTTTCACAAAGAATCGCCATCCATCAATTGGTTGAACCCTCATCGTATCCGCTATCTCCGATCGAACAGCAAGCAAGTATTCAACACCGCGACTATGGTGACTTGGGAGACTCAAAGCATCATCTCTCCTTTTCCAAAACCACTTTCCTAGCTTCTCTCTTATGTACTCCAATAGGAAATGAATAGGAAATCCTCTAGCTCGCTTCAGTGCGGAATTAATAGATTCCGCGATGTTGCTTGTTTTTATGTTGTACCTGTCCCCCTGAGAATAAACCCTTGACCATAGGGTGACATCGGCATCCTCCAAATACGTTGCAAGGTCCGGGTTTGCACTCCGTATCTCAGCCATGTACCGGTTAAAATCTGAAACCGTATGGGCATAAGCAGCACCTTTCACCAAGTACAAGAGATGTTTCCCTTTATAAGTTTTGACAATGTTATCTTGAAGGTGATAATAACATATTCCTCGGGTTGCCCAGGGAAACACCTTCTCACACGCACTTTTAATGGCTGCATGCCGGTCGGAGACTATCACGAGAGGCTGCTCATCAGATAAACAACTAGCCAATTTTGTGAAAAACCATTCCCAAGAAGGGTTATCTTCAGCATCTACGATCCCAAAAGCCAATGGAAATATCTGAAAATTCCCATCTTGTGCGGTTGCAACTAACATAGTACCTTCATACTTCCCATGTAGGTGAGTCCCATCCACGACAATGACCCTTCTCTGATACTTAAAACCTCTGATAGAAGCTCCAAAAGAGAGAAATAGATACTTAAATCTTTTTTTAGAATCAAGTTCTATAGCTGTGATAGAACCGGGATTTGCTAAGGAGATTTGCTCGAGATATGATGGTAGACGCGAATACCCATCTTCTGCTGATCCTCTCACCAATATTTGTGCATATACCAGTGCTCTGTATGAAGTGGTGTAATCAAGCGTCATGCCAAACATGTTCTTCATTGCATCAGTGATATGCTGTGGATTCAACCCATCAATGATTCCAACACGATCAATGAAAAGCCTAGCAACATACTTCGGAGTACAGTGTCTCCGCTGAGCGATTCGGTCTCCCACTGAGCATGTATGTGTTTCCACATACTTTGTTACCCAAAACGTGTTTGTTCCATGTTTCACACTCGCTCTCATCTTCCATCCACAACCACTAACCCGACAGGTTGCCACAAAGAGAGTTTTCGTTGACTTATATATTCTGAAGGAGAACTTACGCTTAACTGCTGTCAACCGCAGCTCTGAAAGCAGTGCATCCTTGCTAACAAAACTCTGGTTGACGTAGATACTGTTACCATTCGATCCTTCTCCTTCAATAGCATAAGTCTTTTTGAATTCTTCAAAACACATATCATCATCTTCTTCCAAATCCTCATCTTTAACCTTTCCATAAACACTGTAATCCTCACCATTCTCGTCCGCTTCAGCAACAATAGAGATATCAACATCCTTCTCCCCATCATCCTCCTCCCCATCATCCTCTTCCCCATTATGATTCTCATCTTCAACCAAATCATTATCATTTTCAAAAAACTCATCAGCTTCATCATCTTCATCCTCCTCTTCCCTTTCCTCTGAAACTGTTTCCACCTTGCTATGGCTTGATACACAAAGCCGTACTCCATGCGTTTTGGTTATCTCGAGCAAGTTTCGAACTTGTCTATCACTTGTAACATGAATAGGAGGAGTGTCTGGAACCTGCATCATTTCAGCTGGTAACAAGTAGGTTATCTCCACAGATTCTGTGCTCATGTCCAGGTTATAATCTTCTTGAACCATTGCAACAAGTTCAGCATGTGTCGAACCTTCACTCAACAAAAATAGTCTCGCTCCTTTGGAATTATCAACCACAAAATCCCAATTAGAATCTTCCAAAAACCATTCTCCATACACTGCATGTAACTGACGCAACATCTGCAAAATTTCAAAATAAAACACATTAGTAAACATAGAGAAAATGAAAGTTTACTAAAAATTGACGCAGACGACTTACTTGTAAGTCGTCTGGAAGACATAGACGACTTACAAGTAAGTCGTCCAAATAGGTCATTTTTGCAATTGATTTTAAAATGGGACGACTTACTAGTAAGTCGTCCAGATTTGTTTGTTAAGAAAAAAATTCTAGACGACTTACTAGTAAGTCGTCCAGGATAAACGGGTTAGTTTTGCATTTGACCGAGTTGTGTCAGATATTTGACTTTTCCTGGACGACTTACTAGTAAGTCGTCTCTGGGAAATCAAAAATTTCAATATTTTATTAAAGCTAGACGACTTACCTGTAAGTCTTCTCAGGTTATTTTAAAATTCGAAAATAAAACTTAAATATTTAACTTTTCCCAGACGACTTAATTTAAAGTCGTCTAGGTAGAGGACTTACTTGAAAGTCGTCCGAGAGAAGCAAGGTTTGACCAGAATCTCGGAAAAAAATCTGGACGACTTCGCTTATCCTGGACGACTTTCAGGAAGGTCCTCTACCTAGACGACTTCCAAGTAAGTCGTCTGGGAAAAGTTAAATATTTAAGTTTTATTTTCCAATTGCAAAAGTAACCTGAGACGACTTACCCGTAAGTCGTCTAGCTTTAATAAAATATTGAAATTTTTGATTTCCCAGAGACGACTTACTAGTAAGTCGTCCAGGAAAAGTCAAATATCTGACACAACTCGGTCAAATGCAAAACTAACCCGTTTATCCTGGACGACTTACTAGTAAGTCGTCTAGAATTTTTTTCTTAACAAACAAATCTGGACGACTTACTAGTAAGTCGCCCGTGTGCTTAGAAGACTTACCCGTAAGTCTTCTTCAGCCAGACGACTTACGGGTAAGTCTTCGACACGAACAAATCTGAAAATTTTTTCAATTTCATACCTTTCACTAGTGAGATGACTTCCTAAGCACAAATAGTCCTCTCCAACCACCCAGAACCTCAAACGAAAGTAACCCACGAAGATTAGTATGCTTGAATGGCTCTACCAAGCCTAAAAAATTTAGAATCAAAAGCTTGAATTTTTTGGATGAATATGGAGACAAAGTTAAAGAGATGTTGTTTTTTGTTCATAACATTTAGTGCCAATCAATTTTAGGTAGTGTCAATCAATTTTAGGTGCATTAAGAGCTTCAAATTGGTTGTTCATGGTGGTTGTGGTATTGATGGCAATGGCAATATTGTAAATATTTGAAGATGATGAGGTTGAGAGAGTAAAAATGCCATTTTCAGAAAAAAAAACAAGAAAAAAAACAATGGCATTTTCGTAAATAATGTGAACATATGGGGTGAATTGGACACAAGAAATGACAAAAAAAGGGAGAGGTTAGTTTTGTGTTTGACTTTGAGTTTTGAGTCAATTTTGCAAAAAGCCCGAGATTTTTAGCGTAATATAAAATACGTCTCTTATTTTTTAAGTAAGAAAAACTAATAAAAAAATTTTAAATAAAAAATATAAGAAATATTTTTTAGTTTTTTTAGTTAAAAATTAAGAAATTTATCTTACATTACATTAATAACTTCACCCCAAGAAATTTGCATTAATCATGTTTTAATTCATTGATGAATGGGATCCCAAGAAAAGATAATTTTTTTATTCATGTGTTAAATTGTGACTGTTAAAATTAATAAATTCTTTATCATGAATCGGTTGGTCCATGCATTCAGACCAAACGTTGATTACTTTTTTACTTTGTTGGTACGCCGAAGATGACGCGTATTAATCAACATGGTATGGTTAATTTATTTTATTTCATCATTTACTACATAAGATTCTGCGTAGTGCATGGTTGATGTATGTGTAATATTTTATAGTATTTACGGATCTAGTATATTATATGATTACTAAGAGCAACCACATCAATAAATCCCTTCAATTTTGATTCTTAAGGTATAATTTTGATTATATAATCTTTTTTGTTTGATTTAAAATAAAATAAAATAATTGAACCAATCACGGGCTGCCATATGTCGTGGGGCCCGCAGAACAGTGATGATACATATTCATAGTGGAAAACTTTTTTGATACAAATTCATAGAAAATGGTATTTTTTTTTTTGGGGAATTGTGTGAACCCCCTTCTTAATAATTTAATGGGGGTGCTCTAACCAACTAAGAACTAACTGTAAAGGTGATATTATTTGCTTCGCCTCTATTATTCAGTCGGCCTAATTGCAGCGTCATATATTTTACTAGTTCTTCATCTTAAAACAATAAGCAAAAACTACATCGATAGCAAAAGAAAGTGCACTCTATGTTTACAAGAGTTTGAATCAAAATTTTAGCCGGCAGAAAGAAAGAGAGTGCACTCTATTATATATCGTTAGTTATTTTTGTCAGTTGTGTTTTCTTTAGTTGAAAGCATATATAAAATGCATTCTTACAATAAACAATATGCTAAATCGTATATAGTGAGTATGGTATTCACATCTGCATCGGCTAGCTTTCTCAACGGGTTTAGATGACCTTGGATGTCATACCAAAAAAAAAAAAGTTTCAGTTTCCCTTTTCTAATTGTCTTTTAAACATTAAAGCTCTTAGCTATTTAATCAGGCCCAATCATTTTTGAGTTTTTAAATTTTGTAGGGCCCAAAATTCCATTTTTTTGGAGACATGTTAGGTGAATGAAAAGCCTTCTTAAAACAAAATCTAGGTTATCTAGCCTAAAAACAATGTTTAGGGGATTTGATTAATATTCTACATTCTAGGTTATCTAGCCTAAAAACAATGTTTAGGTCTACATTCTAGGTTATCTACCCTAAACCCATACTTTTATAAAATTGAAAAAATTATTTTTAGATTAAAGATAATAATACTACCATTATTTTTTCCAAACGAACATTTAGCATTTATAATGTATCTAGCGAAAATTATTGAGCTTTTCTTAAAGTATTTGAATTTAAAAAATATATAAAAATTAACAATAATTACATATAATTTATTTTTAATAATATGAAAATTATGTTTATATCCAAAAAAAATATTCTAAAAATAAGATTTTTAATTTAATATCTTTAACTTTTAAAAAATATATCACATTTAAAATATAATGTAATTTATATAATTACAGATCACTCATTTTTAATAACATAACATAAAATAATATATATATATATATATATGTATTATAAATATAAACATGTCTATATTACTTAGAAATAAATAAATTATATAACATATATTTAAATGATATTATTTATAAATCATTTACTGCTCTATCAATCCAACTTATTATTCTTATATTTGTTTTGCTTTAAAAAGACAGTCTGAAAGTCAAGATTTTTTGTTTTGTTTTGTTAGAATTGAGCGAAACTTTAAACGTAAACATAATTTTAGACTAAACTCAAATAGTTATGAGTTAATATGAATTTAGGCTAAAGTAGATCAGATTGATTGACATTCGTACGACAATGGCATATATAGATACGATAAAGTAAGAAAATATACTTTAGATTTTTTTTCATTCTAGAATCTTCGGTATTTTATATATACACCAAAATTTTGTAGAATAGAAAATAAATTATTTTCACTAATATAAACTGGTTCTATCTTTCTTTTTGGCATACGCATACAATTCTCATATTATTTAAATTCAACCTTATCTTTTAAGAAAAAATCTTATAGATTCTACAAACTATTTAAGCATCTAAACATATCATTCTCGGGAACATCGGTAAATTTTCCTATCAATTTATTTTTTGTTAATATATTTTTAATATACTCTTAGATTTTAATATGCTTAACATATATTTTTTTTGCATAATACTTTGTAGTGCACTGTAATATACTGTGTATGATTTTTTTGGGGTTACATGCTGCATATTAGGTCCATATGGATTATAATTTCTTCTATATGTTATTCATATTTTACTGATAGATTTTGTCAAAGCCTCATGGTTGACACTGATTATAATAGTTATTTTATATTAATAATTTTAAATAGATATTTGATATAAAAATTCGAAACTGTAATTTTCAAACCACAAAGTCTTATCCTATATGGGTTAATTAGAATGAATTATTTTCAGATTTTCTAAATTTTCTTTCTTATTTTCTTAGTTGAAATCTATTTGTTTCCTTCACAATAATACGAAATAGATTGTTTTCCTTATTTTGTACATATTTTGAATTAGTACTAAAGATATACATATTTTTGGATGAGTACCAATTATTGACCAAATTGGTCAATGATTTTTTTTCGAATAAAGCTATGTCATGTTTCTAGTATGTAAGGAAACAAATATATCTAATCAGAAGGTGGGAAAGAACAATATGCACATATACTTGGAGCCAACTAAGCGTTCTTATTGTCAGTTAGCTACATTTCCCATTTCATTGATTAGGAAAAAGTTTCCTTTTTATTTTATTCTATTCAACAAAATGTTTCACATAGTCAAGAAGAAAATCTGCTTCAAGTAGGACAATTAGAGAAATAAGACTATAAAATCTGTAAGCGGAAATATTTTTTAATTAATCCATGAAAAATGATTATGACTTTGTGATAAAATGAAACTAAAATTTTAAAGTTTTATTATATTTGTACTTATCAAAAATAATTTTTATGCATTAAATATATTTGGATTTTTTTTTCGTTTTATGTGATTTTATAATTAATTATAAATATATATAAATTAATTAATTAATATTAGCTGGAATAACTTTATTATAGAAACTTTGTTCTCGGTAACTTTAGTTTCCAATTACTCTAATAAGTATAAGGAAATAAATAGTTTTCCAATACATTTTTAGTTGACTAACAATACTATATATTAAAATATTTTATTCTATATACAGATATATGAAAATAAATTTATATAGGTACACTTATCTTACTATAGAAGTTGTGTTATCTTTAATTCAGTTGTAATAACTATTATGAGTATGTAGTCTTTAAATAAATAAATAAATAAATATGTATTAATAAAAATCATCCTATTCCATATATCCATTCTCTGTGTTTTTAGTTTTAATAATTACTTATATATAACTAAAATGATAGTACCTAAAGTCACCTTAATAAATAAAGTTTATTTTAATTTTCTTTTAATAAATTTATTGTAAAATAGGATAATATATGGTTTATAAAATCTGTTTAGTATGATGGTAAATAAATAATTAATTAAATAATTTCTGAATTTATGACAAAATTAATAAGGAAAGACGAAATTAGCACAAAAGATGGGTTAAAAACATGTGAAAAATAATTATGCTTTTCACAATTATGCACCAAAATCATTTATTTTATTTTTATATATATTCATGTAGTAAATTACTATAGCTATGATTTTTTCATATGTCAGCTTTTAATATCTCTTAAAATCATTATATGTTTCACATTTTATGTTTTGATATGTTTTATTTGGTAAGTTAGAAAAACATTTCAAATTCATGTATGTATCTGTTATAAATGCATGTAAGTATATATTTTTAATCAAAATAAAACATATTTTTATCCTCTAGTTCTTTACACAAAAATCTATTTATCACATTTTATTGCTTTTGTTTGTATAAGAAAAGTAAATTTCCAATTTTCACAAAAAATATTTATTCAAGATTAATATATATATATATATATATATATATATATATATATATGAATAAAAGGTTAAGTTTTTATAGCAAATGGATAAATCCATTAAAATAAGATAGTCACTCTGGCTGTATAGTCCTAAAGCTCATTTTAATTATATCATAGAAGCAAAATATATGAAAGTATAATACATAAATAAGTATAATACATAAATAATTGATAATTGTTAGCATATAATTAAATTATATAATGTATATACATAATCATACAACCCTATAAACTAATTTTTAGAAATAAATTATGTTTTATTTATTCTATTCCTACTCTTAATTAGTTGATATGCCAAAATGAATTTTCAAAAATATAAACAATGAGATACTAAACATCATAAGAAAAAGTATTTGAACTTTATTTGTCTTTTGTTCTCAATGTACACACAAAAGATATGAGACCCGAGTATTGTTTTGAATACACACACAAAAGATTGTTTTGAATGTAGATTCGGTTCAGACATTTTAAACTACATAGTATTTAATATACATGACACTGTATATACACAAAAAGATATGTAAACTAAAATAATAGATGAAATGCTAAATACAATTGTATGAACAAGTTTCATAAGAAAAAAGATCATGGTAATTAATCAAATTAATATAAATTGATTTTGCTAACAATTCGGCTGCTTCTTTTTGTAAAATTATTTATAGAATTTCGGAATGAATATTTATAAGTATCACGTGCTAAGAAATTAATATATTTAGAACTATATTTTAGATATTTAAAATTTGGTATTATTAAATTTTAATAAGTAACTTTTAAAATTTTTGGACTAAATGCACTAAATATCTAAACATATTTGTGTATATTATTTTCTTCAAAAAATTAGTGAATTTTCATGTTAAAAATATACAGAGATACATGAAAAGGCCAATTCGAAATTTGTAAAATGCAATTAAATGTATCATCTGAAGTTTTTTCTTTTAAACTCATTTTTTCATTTCATTTGAATTACAGTCTCTCACATTAACTTTATCATTTAAATAAATCATGTTTATTATAACAAGTGGACACCCAAGACTTATTACGTTTTATTTTTGGGGATGATAAAAATCCGGTATCGCACTTCAATATTTGTTTGTTAACAAATCACCTTGATTTATTCATAGCTAGACAATATACTTAAATGATTAATTTAAAAGTATGTATCTAATCCTTAGCTGATGTACGTAGGTGGAAACTGGCTGTAAATCCAAAATGTAACAGAAAATCAAAATTTTAGTGATAGAATAAATAGAAAAAGATTTCACTAATACCTTTACAGTAACATCCAAATAAGAAAAAAAATCTGTAATGAGATTTTATTTATAAACGGCTCTACTCTGTCTTGTTTTGAGTTTTTATTGACAAAAAAATAAGATCATATTTGTTCAATTTATTATTAATGAAATATTGAGGTCATAGAACAAAATTTTACACCATGGACAAATAATAAGGAAAAAAAATTAAACCATATATGTCTTTCACAGTTTCTGTATAAATAGATTTTAAATGGTTAAGAGATATTGCATATTACTTTCATTTGGATTAAAATGGCTTCTACTCGTGATAGCAGTTCAAGTGATGAACATGAAGCTTTTCTTACCACAAGCGATGGGAATAAGAAGGTTTACCATCGCCACTCTAATCATCAAACTCAAAGGCTCGAAGCGTAAGATCTTAATTTAGTTTATAGTTAATTTTTAGATGAAAAAATTCTTAATGAATAATTAATGCTTTTACAACTGATTTTTAGGTATTTTAAGGAGTGTCAACATCCAGACGAGTCGCAGCGACTTAAATTGGGAGAAGAACTTAAACTTACAGCAGAACAAATAAAATTTTGGTTTCAAAACAAAAGAACGCATACCAAAGTAATTTTTGTCGTCGTCAGTATTTAGTTCTACATATTATAATTCAATACATGACATGAACTGATTTACTTTAACTAAAACAAGCGAGAGTAATTTACCAGCCATTATTTTATTCATCCAAGTTACCAATACATATTAGATTTTTTTTTCTTACTACAATAGAATCTACACGGTATTTGCATTTTCAAATAAATCTATGAAATATTTGAAGTGATTTTAAAATTATTTATAAGTTCTTTATTTTAAATAAAAAAATTACAGATTCAAAGTGAAAAAGCAGACAATGCATCACTTAGAACAGAGAATATGAAAATGAGACGTGACATTGAAGTAATGCAAGAGGTATTGAACACAACGACTTGCCCCCCATGTGGTGGCCCTCCTTTTGGGCAAGGAGACCGCACACTCTATCTCCAAAACCTCCGTGCATGTCTTAGAGAAGAGGTGTGTTTTCATGCATAAATTTTTCAGTTTTAATTACTATTGTGATTTTCATCAACTGTTCCATTTTTAAATGAATACGTCAATTCTAACACTAGAATATATTGGTTAGTGTTAAACTTAATATACTTAGGTAATGGATAAACAATATAAATCTATAAGATATCCAAAACAGACAAGTTTTTCAATTAAAACTGATTTTGTTATTTAGAAATTTTTGGCTCGTCGATTTTATAGTTTTGCTTGTTTTCCATGAAGTATTTACAGATTATATTAATAAAAAGTATAGAAGAATTTTTCAAGGTTTGCATGTTCACCATTAATCTAATTTATCAAATCAAGTGATAAATGTTTTAAAATTGTTCAAACTTATATTACAAACTTCAATGAAAAAATGATATAAATAAATGAATAAGCACATTTAAAACAAATCATCCATTGGATAAATCACATTTCAATCACTATAGTATCGTAATTTTACGCTTATATGAAAATATTCTATAACGATTATTTGTTAACTTTTATAAATTATTTGTATATACAATTATTTTTTAATAAACCTGCATTAGCATTAGATATAAAATTACTAAATGTACAAGTTCCTTTTCATCTAAAGGTAATATGTTTTAAAATAAATGCTTTTTGTTTATTTTACATGCTTTATATAAAGCCAACATCCAATTTTAAAAACAAGATATGCCTTTATAAGTATATTTTCCTAAACTTATAACTGATTTATTTATCACCGTTAAATTAAATATTCAAATATATTGCAAAGAAATTGGTTAATTTTAAATTTAATATTCTTATGAGTCATACTATAAATATGTAAATTACATGAAATGCATATAATTTGTTTTTAATAACTAATTAGATGAACATTTTTTGTGTAATGCAATATTTTTGACAAAAACGACATAGAACTAATAAAAATGATTAATATTTTTTGAATTACTTTCATTTTATATATCAAACATAGTAATACCATTCATTTAATATATTAAATATAGTAGAAAATAGTTAAGAAAACTTTCAAAATAATATAAAAGCTTTTATTGAAAATTTATGCAACCAAATTATTTGAGACAACGAATAAAGCAAGAAAATAAAAATGATATTAAAAATTTAATGTTAAATTGTAAAACCCAAATTTAATTGAGAGTAATCTTTACACATTTATTCTATTTACAATGATTTTAATCAATTTTTTTAGAAAATTTGTCGATTTTGCATAATTCAACTATTTCAGTCTCATAAATATATGTTACACTATAGGGACCCTACAATATATATATGACTTATTTCTTTGTTTTGTTTACAAATAATGTCTATATTTTATTATTTACAGTAAAAAATGCTTTTGTTAAATATAAGTATCAAATGCATAAACTTTTTTCCATAAAACTGTATTATATATTTGGATGGATGTTTTATTTTTAGTTTTGCTTGTCCTTTCGTATATTAGAGATTTTCCATTAATTATTGCAAATTAATTGATTCAACCGATTTGTAAAATATAATCTGATTTGCTTCCTTGTTAATCTAGTTTACAAACTGTCATGTTTTCTTTTAAACTAAAATGTATATATTTACATAACTAATGTTTTTATTGATCAAAATATGGATATCAGCGAGACAGACTCTCAAGTATGGTAAACAAGAGCGAAGGCCCCTCAAATCCTAGCGCCAATGCATTAGCCAATCTCCATGGTTCATCATTGTATGCATCATCTTCCAGCAATCCACATGTCACATATGGAACCTCTTCCAACCATCTCGTGGAGCCACTAAGATTGGTTAGAGAACCATACTCTCGTGAATGCATAAACATCTCCCAGTCACCTCAGCCACGAAGGCCTCTACAACAGCAACATATCCGACCGCTATCTCAAATGGAGAAAGTGATGATGACTGAAGCGATGAAAAATGTTGTGAGGGAGGTAACAGATCTGATTCGAACCGACGAACCGATGTGGATCAAGTCGTCAATCAATGGGAGACTTGTCATTGATCAGAAGTACTATGAGAAAAAAGTTACCAATCCTAGCCATTTTAAGAGTCCAAGTGCTCGTATTGAGTCTTCCAAGGAATTCACAGTGATTCCAATGGGTGCTAACAACTTGGTGAACATGCTCTTAGATACGGTACGTAATAATATTTAAACTTAATAAAAAATGATATTATTAATTGTTATATATTTAAACAGCCAGAGCCGTATTCATTGCTTAAATAAAGTTGCTGCCAATACCCTTCTCACATGACAAATTTTAGGGGTTACATTTATTTTTTATTTTTTCTCAAATAGTTAACCAAATATAGTTTACATTTATATTTATACTAATTAAAAATAATAATTATTATCTATATTTATTTGGTTTAATATGTTTTACATCATATTTACTTATGATATTTTATATTTTAAGTTCATTTTATCACCCGAATTTTATTATATTTTGATATTTTTTACTGATTTTTTTGTTATGTCAATATATTTATCAAATATTTTTTGGTTAATATTGTATTTTTTTATTTCTGTCATATTATTGTATCACTTAAAACTGTACATCTATATTGTATATATTTAAACTAACATATATAAATGATGAAGACATTTACAATCATATATTAATTTATATTAATTTTTTTTAGTATAGTTTTGTCGTTTTACTAAATTTCATGTATATAAGAAGTTTAGATTTGACCAAAAAAAGAAGTTTAGATATCTTTTTGTTGGTATATTGAGTAAACTTTTCATAAACATTTTATATAATTTTCTTAAAGATGTATGTCTTGAACCCTAAAATGTTATGCACAGCACTGTAAATAGTATATGCCATGATTATAGAAAAAATCTAGAAAACTCTTTTTTATAAATTTATTTCAGCTTTAATATTATAAATTATTACAGGAGAAGTGGGCAAATCTTTTCTCAACAATTGTGAGTGAAGCTAGTACGATTCACGTGCTGGAATCCACAGATCCACAAAGAGAAAATATCTTGAAATTGGTATGAATCTTATAACATTTTTCTAGTTTTATGTTTAATTCTTAATAATATACATATAATTACTTGGTGAATAAACAAAAATTGGGTTTATACATTAAATAGATGTATGAACAACTGCACATACTGTCGCCATTGCTTCCACCGAGAGAGTTTATGATCCTACGATCTTGCCAACAACTAGAGGAAGATCTCTGGGTGATTGCTGACGTCTCGTACCATCAAGTAGCCTTTGAGTATCAGTTTGGGACTCCAGCTTGCTTCAAACGTCCATCTGGTTGCCTCATCCAAGCCTTGCCCAATGGTCACTCTAAGGTCTCCTCTCTTCTCATTATATATATACATATATATATATATATGTACTTAGTTATTTTAAATAGTTTCATATGTTAGTCTTAACTATAATTTTTGTATTATGTATTTACTTATTTTAAATAGTTTCATATATTATATTTAGCTAGCCTCTAACGAGGTTGGAGAAAAAATATATCTATTTATTTAGCTTATAATAAAATTTGAAGTGCCCTTTTCAGCATAATGAAAATTAGAGTGTGATTTGATCAAATTAGTCAAAACATGTAAAACATTTCAATTACAGTTTTGAAATACCCTGGAAAACTAAAACTAAAACTTTGAGAAACAAAATGAGCAGGTGACATGGGTGGAGCACGTGGAAGTAAATGACAAAGTGCGGACACATCGGATTTACAAAGACCTCTTATGCGGCGGTTTTGGCTACGGTGCTCGCCGTTGGACCGCTACTCTTGAGAGAATGTGTGAGAGGCTGGCTCTTGGCAACGTCTCTGTCTTCCCCAACACTGACCTCCCCGGAGGTAATTAAATATATATATATATATATATATATCAGAATCCCATGCTATATAGTTATCAATCTAGTCAAAATTACTATTTGTGATGTGTGATAGCCAAATTATTTTTATTCATAACATGTTTTTTTAGGAAAAACTCTTATACGCAAAAACGATGTTGACAAGTGAAATAAAATAGTTGACGAGTGCTAGTTTTAGCATGTAAAAGACCTTTATATATTTTCTCTCTGTTTTTAAAAACATGTATTTATTTTTTCATATAAAATATATTATATTTTAATAATAAATATATTCTAATAATAAATATATATTTTTGTGATTATCAATTTAAAAAAAAATAAATTAAGTATAATATTTTAATAAATTTTACAAATTTGTAATTTATTAATACTACTTTCTATTCTTTTTTAAAATACTGTCTATTCTTTTTTTATATAGATGTGAAAACCTTAAACGGACGAAGAAACGTGATGGATTTAGGAGAAAGAATGTTGAAGAATTTCGCATGGATACTAAAAATGCCTGAAAAATCTGGTTTTTCGCAACAGACTACAACTAACAGTAGTGGAGTTAGGATTTCATTGCGGGTAAACAAAGAAGCAGGTCAACCGGCCGGTCTGGTTGTCTGCGCTGGTTTATCTTTATGTCTCCCTCTCCCTCCTCTCCAGGTCTACAACTTCCTCAAAAATCTTGAGGTTCGCCACAAGGTACTCCATACCTAATCACATTTTTTAATTTGTTTGATACAAGTGTAGTTATTTTCACATTGTTGTTAATTAACAAGAAATCTATTTGTTGTATGTGAAAAAATAGTGGGACGTTCTCTGCCAAGGGAGTCCGGTCACTGAGGTCGCTCGCTTTGTCACTGGAAAAGACAATAAGAATTGTGTGAATATCCTCCAGGTATATTAGTTTCTTCTTTTTTTTTTTTTAAAAAAAAAGAGGATTTACCTAATATAACATCTAAATTTTTTAGTAGAGATGTTGTTACATAAAGTGCAAAAAATGAATGGATAGAGTCCAAGTTAAATATGTTCATAGTTGTTTCACGTTTTAGTTGTCATCAACCGCAAGTCTACTCATCCATCATCTCTATAATAGATTATATTCTATGTTTTCAAGTAACATTAATATTATTTATCATGGAAGTATTTACAATACACTTTAATGTATTTGTCACTGCATTAACTTTGTTAACTAATGTTTGGTTTATCTTTGTATATGTATATGTTATGTAGCCTTCAAGTGCAACGGAGAATGGTGGCTTGATGATAATACAAGACAGCTTCATAGACGCATTAGGAGGTATGGTGGTGTACGCACCAGTGGATCAAAGGACAGCACACGTTGCCTTTTCAGGCAATGTCGATCCTTCAAACATTCCAATCCTCCCATCAGGTTTCATCATCTCCCGTGACGGCCGTCCTTCCACCGCCGCCGGTGAGCTAGACGGTGGCCTCGACAATGGTAAAACGCTCCTCACCGTGGCTTTCCAGATTCTCGCTCCGACTATCTTTGATCAACACCAAATAAATGAATGGACCACCAAAGTTGATAGCTTGATTAGCTCCACTATTCAAAGTGTTAAACGCATGCTTAACTGCGATGATAGTCAGTGATAGCTGTTTCACCAGTTCTCAAACTATTTGGTTCTCTTTAAATGTTTTTGAGTGAGAAGACTATTCTCTGATGATTCTCTATTGACTCAGACTCATATGTTTCAAGCTTTTGGTTGGTTTCAAAACTTATAATAACTTCTAAGGGAAGGCCCTTAGATA